>CAKAJI010000236.1:402767-607373 GCA_916610255.1 Lasioglossum lativentre | reverse complement strand
ATATGCAGTCTATCATTGAAAATGCCTTGTAATATAACGTAATATGCAGTGTATCATTGAAAATACCTTATAATATAACGTAATATGCAGTGTATAGTTCAAAGTACCTTATAATATAACGTAATATGCAGTCTATCATTGAAAATACCTTATAATATAACGTAATATGCAGTGTATTATTGAAAATACCTTATAAAATAATGTAATATGCAGTGCATCATTGAAAATACCTTATAATATAACGTAATATGCAGTGTATCATTGAAAATACTTTATAATATAACGGAATATGCAGTGTCTAATTGAAAATCCCTTATAATATAACGTAACATGCAGTCTATCATTGAAAATACCTTATAATATAACGTAATATGCAGTGTATTATTCAAAATACCTTATAATATAATGTAATATGCAGTGTATCATTGAAAATACTTTATAATATAACGGAATATACAGTGTCTGATTGAAAATACCACATAATATAACGTAATGTGCAGTGTATTATTGAAAATACCTTATAATATAACGTAATATGCAGTGTATCATTGAAAATACCTTATAATGTAACGTAACATGCAGTCTATCATTGAAAATACCTTATAATATAACGTAATATGCAGTGTATCATTGAAAATACCTTATAATATAACGTAATTCGCAGTGTATCATTGAAAATACTTTATAATATAACGGAATATGCAGTGTCTCATTGGAAATCCCTTATAATATAACGTAATATTTGCAGTCAATCATTGAAAATACCTTATAATATAACGTAATATGCTGTGTATCATTGAAAATACCTTATAATATAACGTAATATGCAGTGTATCATTGAAAATACTTTATAATATAACGGAATATGCAGTGTCTCATTGGAAATCCCTTATAATATAACGTAATATTTGCAGTCTATCATTGAAATTACCTTATAATATAACGTAATATGCAGTGTATCATTGAAAATACTTTATAATATAACGGACTATGCAGTGTCACATTGGAAATCCCTTATAATATAACGTAATATGCAGTCTATCATTGAAAATACCTTATAATATAACGTAATATGCAGTGTATTATTGAAAATACCTTATAAAATAATGTAATATGCAGTGTATCATTGAAAATACCTTATAATATAACGTAATATGCAGTGTATCATTGAAAATACCTTATGATATAACGTAATATGCAGTGTATCATTGAAAGTATCTTATAATATAATCTAATATGCAGTTTATCATTCAAAATACCTTATAATATAATGTAATATGCAGTGTATCATTGAAAATACTTTATAATATAACGGAATATACAGTGTCTCATTGAAAATACCACATAATATAACGTAATGTGCAGTGTATTATTGAAAATACCTTATAAAATAATGTAATATGCAGTGTATCATTGAAAATACCTTATAATATAACGTAATATGCAGTGTATCATTGAAAATAATTTATAATATAACGGACTATGCAGTGTCTCATTGGAAATCCCTTATAATATAACGTAATATGCAGTGTTTCATTGAAAATACCATATAATATAACATAGTATGCTGTGTATCATTCGAAATACCTTATAATATAACGTAATATGCAGTGTATTATTGAAAATACCTTATAATATAATGTAATATGCAGTGTATCATTGAAAATACTTTATAAATTAACGGAATATGCAGTGTATCATTGAAAATACCTTATAAAATAATGTAATATGCAGTGTATCATTGAATATACCTTATAATATAATCTAATATGCAGTGTATCGTTCAAAATACCTTATAATATAACGTAATATGCTGTGTATCATTGAAAATACCTTATAATATTACGTAATATGCAGTGTATTATTGAAAATACCTTATAATATAACGTAATATGCAGTGTATCATTGAAAATACCTTATAATATAACGTAATATGCAGTGCATCATTGAAAATACATTATACAATAATGTAATATGCAGTGTATTATTGAAAGTACCTTATTATATAACGTAACATGCAGTCTATCATTGAAAATACCTTATAATATAACGTAATATGCAGTGTATTATTGAAAATACCATATAATATAATGAAATATGCAGTGTATCATTGAAAATACTTTATAATATAACGGAATATGCAGTGTCTCATTGAAAATCCCTTATAATATAACGTAATATGCAGTCTATCATTGAAAATACCTTATAATATAACGTAATATGCTGTGTATCATTGAAAATACCTTATAATATAACGTAATATGCAGTTTATCATTGAAAATACTTTATAATATAACGGAATATGCAGTGTCTCATTGGAAATCCCTTATAATATAACGTAATATTTGCAGTCTATCATTGAAAATGCCTTGTAATATAACGTAATATGCAGTGTATCATTGAAAATACCTTATAATATAACGTAATATGCAGTGTATAGTTCAAAGTACCTTATAATATAACGTAATATGCAGTCTATCATTGAAAATACCTTATAATATAACGTAATATGCAGTGTATTATTGAAAATACCTTATAAAATAATGTAATATGCAGTGTATCATTGAAAATACCTTATAATATAACGTAATATGCAGTGTATCATTGAAAATACTTTATAATATAACGGAATATGCAGTGTCTAATTGAAAATCCCTTATAATATAACGTAACATGCAGTCTATCATTGAAAATACCTTATAATATAACGTAATATGCAGTGTATTATTCAAAATACCTTATAATATAATGTAATATGCAGTGTATCATTGAAAATACTTTATAATATAACGGAATATACAGTGTCTCATTGAAAATACCACATAATATAACGTAATGTGCAGTGTATTATTGAAAATACCTTATAAAATAATGTAATATGCAGTGTATCTTTGAAAATACCTTATAATATAACGTAATATGCAGTGTATCATTGAAAATACTTTATAATATAACGGACTATGCAGTGTCTCATTGGAAATCCCTTATAATATAACGTAATATGCAGTGTTTCATTGAAAATACCATATAATATAACATAGTATGCTGTGTATCATTCGAAATACCTTATAATATAACGTAATATGCAGTGTATTATTGAAAATACCTTATAATATAACGCAATATGCAGTGTATCATTGATAATACCTTATAAAATAATGTAATATGCAGTGTATCATTGAAAAAACCTTATAATATAACGTAATATGCAGTGTATCATTGAAAATACTTTATAATATAACGGAATATGCAGTGTCTCATTGAAAATCCCTTATAATATAACGTAACATGCAGTCTATCATTGAAAATACCTTATAATATAACGTAATATGCAGTGTATCATTGAAAATACTTTATAATATAACGGACTATGCAGTGTCTAATTGGAAATCCCTTATAATATAACGTAATATGCAGTCTATCATTGAAAATACCTTATAATATAACGTAATATGCAGTGTATTATTGAAAATACCTTATAATATAACGTAATATGCAGTGTATCATTGAAAATAGTTTATAATATAACGGAATATGCAGTGTCTCATTGGAAATCCCTTATAATATAACGTAATATTTGCAGTGTATCATTGAAAATGCCTTGTAATATAACGTAATATGCAGTGTATCATTGAAAATACCTTATAATATAACGTAATATGCAGTGTATAGTTCAAAATACCTTATAATATAACGTAATATTTGCAGTCTATCATTGAAATTACCTTATAATATAACGTAATATGCAGTGTATTTTTGAAAATACCTTATAATATAATGAAATATGCTGTGTATCATTGAAAATACTTTATAATATAACGGAATATGCAGTGTCTCATTGAAAATCCCTTATAATATAACGTAATATGCAGTCTATCATTGAAAATACCTTATAATATAACGTAATATGCAGTGTATTATTGAAACTACCTTATAAAATAATGTAATATGCAGTGTATCATTGAAAATACCTTATAATATAACGTAATATGCAGTGTATCATTGAAAATACTTTATAATATAACGGAATATGCAGTGTCTCATTGAAAATCCCTTATAATATAACGTAACATGCAGTCTATCATTGAAAATACCTTATAATATAACGTAATATGCAGTGTATTATTCAAAATACCTTATAATATAATGTAATATGCAGTGTATCATTGAAAATACTTTATAATATAACGGAATATACAGTGTCTCATTGAAAATACCACATAATATAACGTAATGTGCAGTGTATTATTGAAAATACCTTATAAAATAATGTAATATGCAGTGTATCATTGAAAATACCTTATAATATAACGTAATATGCAGTGTATCATTGAAAATACTTTATAATATAACGGACTATGCAGTGTCTCATTGGAAATCCCTTATAATATAACGTAATATGCAGTGTTTCATTGAACATACCTTATAATATAACATAGTATGCTGTGTATCATTCGAAATACCTTATAATATAACGTAATATGCAGTGTATTATTGAAAATACCTTATAATATAACGCAATATGCAGTGTATCATTGATAATACCTTATAATATAACGTAATATGCAGTGTATCATTGAAAATACTTTATAATATAACGGAATATGCAGTGTCTCATTGAAAATACCTTATAATATAACGTAATATGCAGTCTATCATTGAAAATACCTTATAATATAATGTAATATGCAGTGTATCATTGAAAAAACCTTATAATATAACGTAATATGCAGTGTATCATTGAAAATACTTTATAACATAACGGAATATGCAGTGTCTCGTTGGAAATCCCTTGTAATATAACGTAATATTTGCAGTCTATCATTGAAAATGTCTTGTAATATAACGTAATATGCAGTGTATCATTGAAAATACCTTATAATATAACATAGTATGCTGTGTATCATTGAAAATACCTTATAATATAACGTAATATGCAGTGTATCATTGAAAATACTTTATAATATAACGGAATATGCAGTGTCTCATTGAAAATCCCTTATAATATAACGTAACATGCAGTCTATCATTGAAAATACCTTATAATATAACGGAATATACAGTGTCTCATTGAAAATACCACATAATATAACGTAATGTGCAGTGTATTATTGAAAATACCTTATAAAATAATGTAATATGCAGTGTATCATTGAAAATACCTTATAATATAACGTAATATGCAGTGTATCATTGAAAATACTTTATAATATAACGGACTATGCAGTGTCTCATTGGAAATCCCTTATAATATAACGTAATATGCAGTGTTTCATTGAACATACCTTATAATATAACATAGTATGCTGTGTATCATTCGAAATACCTTATAATATAACGTAATATGCAGTGTATTATTGAAAATACCTTATAATATAACGCAATATGCAGTGTATCATTGATAATACCTTATAATATAACGTAATATGCAGTGTATCATTGAAAATACTTTATAATATAACGGAATATGCAGTGTCTCATTGAAAATACCTTATAATATAACGTAATATGCAGTCTATCATTGAAAATACCTTATAATATAATCTAATATGCAGTGTATCGTTCAAAATACCTTCTAATATAACGTAATATGCAGTGTATCATTGAAAATACTTTATAATATAACGTAATATGCAGTGTATCATTGAAAATACCTTATAATGTAACGTAACATGCAGTGTATCATTGAAAATACCTTATAATATAACGTAATATGCAGTGTATCATTGAAAATACCTTATAATATAACGTAATTCGCAGTGTATCATTGAAAATACCTAATAATATAACGTAATATGCAGTGTATTATTGAAAATACATTATACAATAATGTAATATGCAGTGTATTATTGAAAGTACCTTATTATATAACGTAACATGCAGTCTATCATTGAAAATACCTTATAATATAACGTAATATGCAGTGTATTATTGAAAATACCATATAATATAATGAAATATGCAGTGTATCATTGAAAATACTTTATAATATAACGGAATATGCAGTGTCTCATTGAAAATCCCTTATAATATAACGTAATATGCAGTCTATCATTGAAAATACCTTATAATATAACGTAATATGCTGTGTATCATTGAAAATACCTTATAATATAACGTAATATGCAGTGTATTATTCAAAATACATTATAATATAATGTAATATGCAGTGTATCATTGAGGACACCTTATAAAATAATGCAATATGGAGCGTATCATTAAAAATACCTTATAATATAACGTAATATGCTGTGTATCATTGAAAATACCTTATAATATAACGTAATATGCAGTGTATTATTGAAAATACCTTATAATATAACGTAATATACAGTGTATCATTGAAAATACCTTATAATATAACGTAATATGCAGTGTATCATTGAAAATACCTTATGATATAACGTAATATGCAGTGTATCATTGAAAATACCTTATAATATAACGTAATATGCTGTGTATCATTGAAAATACCTTATAATATAACATAGTATGCTGTGTATCATTGAAAATACCTTATAATATAATCTAATATGCAGTGTATCGTTCAAAATACCTTATAATATAACGTAATATTTGCAGTCTATCATTGAAAATGCCTTGTAATATAAAGGAATATGCAGTGTCTCATTGAAAATCCCTTATAATATAACGTAATATGCAGTCTATCATTGAAAATACCTTATAATATAACGTAATATGCAGTGTCTCATTGGAAATCCCTTATAATATAACATAATATGCAGTGTTTCATTGAAAATACCTTATAATATAACATAGTATGCTGTGTATCATTGAAAATAAGTTATAATATAATCTAATATGCAGTGTATCATTGAAAATACCTTATAATATAACGTAATATGCAGTGTATCATTGAAAATACTTTATAATATACCGGAATATGCAGTGTATCGTTCAAAATACCTTATAATATAACATAATATTTGCAGTCTATCATTGAAAATGCCTTGTAATATAATGTAATATGCAGTGTATCATTGAAAATACCTTATAATATAACGTAATATGCAGTGTATCATTGAAGACACCTTATAAAATAATGCAATATGCAGCGTATCATTGAAAATACCTTATAATATAACGTAATATGCAGTGTATCATTGAAAATACCTTATAATATAACGTAATATGCAGTGTATCATTGAAAATACCTTATAATATAACGTAATATGCTGTGTATCATTGAAAATACCTTATAATATAACATAGTATGCTGTGTATCATTGAAAATACCTTATAATATAATCTAATATGCAGTGTATCGTTCAAAATACCTTATAATATAACGTAATATTTGCAGTCTATCATTGAAAATGCCTTGTAATATAAAGGAATATGCAGTGTCTCATTGAAAATCCCTTATAATATAACGTAATATGCAGTGTATTATTGAAAATACCTTATAAAATAATGTAATATGCATTGTATCATTGAAAATACCTTATAATATAACGTAACATGCAGTCTATCATTGAAAATACCTTATAATAAAACGTAATATGCAGTGTATTATTGAAAATACCTTATAAAATAATGTAATATGCATTGTATCATTGAAAATACCTTATAATATAACGTAATATATAGTCTATCATTGACAATACCTTATAATATAACGTAATATGCAGTGCATCATTGAAAATACATTATAATATAATGTAATATGCAGTGTATCATTGAAGACACCTTATAAAATAATGCAATATGCAGCGTATCATTGAAAATACCTTATAATATAACGTAATATGCTGTGTATCATTGAAAATACCTTATAATATAACGTAATATGCAGTGTATTATTGAAAATACCATATAATATAACGTAATATGCAGTGTATCATTGAAAATACCTTATAATATAACGTAACATGCAGTCTATCATTGAAAATACCTTATAATATAACGTAATATGCAGTGTATTATTGAAAATACCTTATAATATAATGTAATATGCAGTGTATCATTGAAAATACTTTATAAATTATCGGAATATGCAGGGTCTCATTGAAAATACCATATAATATAACGTAATATGCAGTGTATTATTGAAAATACCTTATAAAATAATGTAATATGCATTGTATCATTGAAAATACCTTATAATATAACGTAATATGCAGTCTATCATTGAAAATACCTTATAATATAATGTAATATGCAGTGTATCATTGAAAAAACCTTATAATATAACGTAATATGCAGTGTATCATTGAAAATACTTTATAACATAACGGAATATGCAGTGTCTCGTTGGAAATCCCTTGTAATATAACGTAATATTTGCAGTCTATCATTGAAAATGTCTTGTAATATAACGTAATATGCAGTGTATCATTGAAAATACCTTATAATATAACATAGTATGCTGTGTATCATTGAAAATACCTTATAATATAACGCAATATGCAGTGTATCATTGATAATACCTTATAAAATAATGTAATATGCAGTGTATCATTGAAAAAACCTTATAATATAACGTAATATGCAGTGTATCATTGAAAATACCTTATAATATAACGTAATATGCAGTGTATTATTGAAAATACCTTATAATATAACGCAATATGCAGTGTATCATTGATAATACCTTATAAAATAATGTAATATGCAGTGTATCATTGAAAAAACCTTATAATATAACGTAATATGCAGTCTATCATTGACAATACCTTGTAATATAACGCTATTTGCAGTGTATCATTGAAAATACCTTATAATATAATCTAATATGCAGTGTATCGTTCAAAATACCTTCTAATATAACGTAATATGCAGTGTATCATTGAAAATACTTTATAATATAACGTAATATGCAGTGTATCATTGAAAATACCTTATAATGTAACGTAACATGCAGTGTATCATTGAAAATACCTTATAATATAACGTAATATGCAGTGTATCATTGAAAATACCTTATAATATAACGTAATTCGCAGTGTATCATTGAAAATACCTAATAATATAACGTAATATGCAGTGTATTATTGAAAATACATTATACAATAATGTAATATGCAGTGTATTATTGAAAGTACCTTATTATATAACGTAACATGCAGTCTATCATTGAAAATACCTTATAATATAACGTAATATGCAGTGTATTATTGAAAATACCATATAATATAATGAAATATGCAGTGTATCATTGAAAATACTTTATAATATAACGGAATATGCAGTGTCTCATTGAAAATCCCTTATAATATAACGTAATATGCAGTCTATCATTGAAAATACCTTATAATATAACGTAATATGCTGTGTATCATTGAAAATACCTTATAATATAACGTAATATGCAGTGTATTATTCAAAATACATTATAATATAATGTAATATGCAGTGTATCATTGAAGACACCTTATAAAATAATGCAATATGGAGCGTATCATTAAAAATACCTTATAATATAACGTAATATGCTGTGTATCATTGAAAATACCTTATAATATAACGTAATATGCAGTGTATTATTGAAAATACCTTATAATATAACGTAATATACAGTGTATCATTGAAAATACCTTATAATATAACGTAATATGCAGTGTATCATTGAAAATACCTTATGATATAACGTAATATGCAGTGTATCATTGAAAATACCTTATAATATAACGTAATATGCTGTGTATCATTGAAAATACCTTATAATATAACATAGTATGCTGTGTATCATTGAAAATACCTTATAATATAATCTAATATGCAGTGTATCGTTCAAAATACCTTATAATATAACGTAATATTTGCAGTCTATCATTGAAAATGCCTTGTAATATAAAGGAATATGCAGTGTCTCATTGAAAATCCCTTATAATATAACGTAATATGCAGTCTATCATTGAAAATACCTTATAATATAACGTAATATGCAGTGTCTCATTGGAAATCCCTTATAATATAACATAATATGCAGTGTTTCATTGAAAATACCTTATAATATAACATAGTATGCTGTGTATCATTGAAAATAAGTTATAATATAATCTAATATGCAGTGTATCATTGAAAATACCTTATAATATAACGTAATATGCAGTGTATCATTGAAAATACTTTATAATATACCGGAATATGCAGTGTATCGTTCAAAATACCTTATAATATAACATAATATTTGCAGTCTATCATTGAAAATACCTTATAATATAATGTAATATGCAGTGTATCATTGAAAATACCTTATAATATAACGTAATATGCAGTGTATCATTGAAGACACCTTATAAAATAATGCAATATGCAGCGTATCATTGAAAATACCTTATAATATAACGTAATATGCAGTGTATCATTGAAAATACCTTATAATATAACGTAATATGCAGTGTATCATTGAAAATACCTTATAATATAACGTAATATGCAGTGTATCATTGAAAATACCTTATAATATAACATAGTATGCTGTGTATCATTGAAAATACCTTATAATATAATCTAATATGCAGTGTATCGTTCAAAATACCTTATAATATAACGTAATATTTGCAGTCTATCATTGAAAATGCCTTGTAATATAAAGGAATATGCAGTGTCTCATTGAAAATCCCTTATAATATAACGTAATATGCAGTGTATTATTGAAAATACCTTATAAAATAATGTAATATGCATTGTATCATTGAAAATACCTTATAATATAACGTAACATGCAGTCTATCATTGAAAATACCTTATAATAAAACGTAATATGCAGTGTATTATTGAAAATACCTTATAATATAATGTAATATGCAGTGTATCATTGAAAATACTTTATAAATTAACGGAATATGCAGTGTCTCATTGAAAATACCATATAATATAACGTAATATGCAGTGTATTATTGAAAATACCTTATAAAATAATGTAATATGCATTGTATCATTGAAAATACCTTATAATATAACGTAATATATAGTCTATCATTGACAATACCTTATAATATAACGTAATATGCAGTGCATCATTGAAAATACATTATAATATAATGTAATATGCAGTGTATCATTGAAGACACCTTATAAAATAATGCAATATGCAGCGTATCATTGAAAATACCTTATAATATAACGTAATATGCTGTGTATCATTGAAAATACCTTATAATATAACGTAATATGCAGTGTATTATTGAAAATACCATATAATATAACGTAATATGCAGTGTATCATTGAAAATACCTTATAATATAACGTAACATGCAGTCTATCATTGAAAATACCTTATAATATAACGTAATATGCAGTGTATTATTGAAAATACCTTATAATATAATGTAATATGCATTGTATCATTGAAAATACCTTATAATATAACGTAATATATAGTCTATCATTGACAATACCTTATAATATAACGTAATATGCAGTGCATCATTGAAAATACATTATAATATAATGTAATATGCAGTGTATCATTGAAGACACCTTATAAAATAATGCAATATGCAGCGTATCATTAAAAATACCTTATAATATAACGTAATATGCTGTGTATCATTGAAAATACCTTATAATATAACATAGTATGCTGTGTATCATTGAAAATACCTTATAATATAATCTAATATGCAGTGTATCGTTCAAAATACCTTATAATATAACGTAATATTTGCAGTCTATCATTGAAAATGCCTTGTAATATAAAGGAATATGCAGTGTCTCATTGGAAATCCCTTATAATATAACATAATATGCAGTGTTTCATTGAAAATACCTTATAATATAACATAGTATGCTGTGTATCATTGAAAATAAGTTATAATATAATCTAATATGCAGTGTATCATTGAAAATACCTTATAATATAACGTAATATGCAGTGTATCATTGAAAATACTTTATAATATACCGGAATATGCAGTGTATCGTTCAAAATACCTTATAATATAACATAATATTTGCAGTCTAACATTGAAAATGCCTTGTAATATAATGTAATATGCAGTGTATCATTGAAAATACCTTATAATATAACGTAATATGCAGTGTATCATTGAAAATTCCTTATAAAATAATGTAATATGCAGTGTATCATTGAAAATACCTTATATTATAACGTAATATGCAGTGTATCGTTCAAAATACCTTATAATATAACGTAATATGCAGTGTATCATTGAAAATACCTTATGATATAACGTAATATGCAGTGTATCATTGAAAATACCTTATAAAATAATGTAATATGCAGTGTCTCATTGGAAATCCCTTATAATATAACATAATATGCAGTGTTTCATTGAAAATACCTTATAATATAACGTAATATGCAGTGTATCATTGAAAATACCTTATAATATAACGTAATATATAGTCTATCATTGACAATACCTTATAATATAACGTAATATGCAGTGCATCATTGAAAATACATTATAATATAATGTAATATGCAGTGTATCATTGAAGACACCTTATAAAATAATGCAATATGCAGCGTATCATTGAAAATACCTTATAATATAACGTAATATGCTGTGTATCATTGAAAATACCTTATAATATAGCGTAATATGCAGTGTATTATTGAAAATACCTTATAATATAACGTAATATGCAGTGTATCATTGAAAATACCTTATAATATAACGTAATATGCAGTGTATCATTGAAAATACCTTATGATATAACGTAATATGCAGTGTATCATTGAAAATACCTTATAATATAACGTAATATGCTGTGTATCATTGAAAATACCTTATTATATAACGTAATATGCAGTGTATCATTGAAAATACCTTATAATATAACGTAACATGCAGTCTATCATTGAAAATACCTTATAATAAAACGTAATATGCAGTGTATTATTGAAAATACCTTATAATATAATGTAATATGCAGTGTATCATTGAAAATACTTTATAAATTAACGGAATATGCAGTGTCTCATTGAAAATACCATATAATATAACGTAATATGCAGTGTATTATTGAAAATTCCTTATAAAATAATGTAATATGCAGTGTATCATTGAAAATACCTTATATTATAACGTAATATGCAGTGTATCGTTCAAAATACCATATAATATAACGTAATATTTGCAGTCTATCATTGAAAATGCCTTGTAATATAATGTAATATATAGTCTATCATTGACAATACCTTATAATATAACGTAATATGCAGTGCATCATTGAAAATACTTTATAATATACCGGAATATGCAGTGTATCGTTCAAAATACCTTATAATATAACATAATATTTGCAGTCTATCATTGAAAATGCCTTGTAATATAATGTAATATGCAGTGTATCATTGAAAATACCTTATAATATAACGTAATATGCAGTGTATCATTGAAAATTCCTTATAAAATAATGTAATATGCAGTGTATCATTGAAAATACCTTATATTATAACGTAATATGCAGTGTATCGTTCAAAATACCTTATAATATAACGTAATATTTGCAGTCTATCATTGAAAATGCCTTGTAATATAAAGGAATATGCAGTGTCTCATTGAAAATACCTTATAATATAACGTAATATGCAGTGTATTATTGAAAATACCTTATAATATAACGTAATATGCAGTGTATCATTGAAAATACCTTATAATATAACGTAATATGCAGTGTATCATTGAAAATACCTTATAATATAACGTAATATGCAGTGTATCATTGAAAATACATTATAATATAATGTAATATGCAGTGTATCATTGAAGACACCTTATAAAATAATGCAATATGCAGCGTATCATTAAAAATACCTTATAATATAACGTAATATGCTGTGTATCATTGAAAATACCTTATAATATAACGTAATATGCAGTGTATTATTGAAAATACCTTATAATATAACGTAATATACAGTGTATCATTGAAAATACCTTATAATATAACGTAATATGCAGTGTATCATTGAAAATACCTTATGATATAACGTAATATGCAGTGTATCATTGAAAATACCTTATAATATAACGTAATATGCTGTGTATCATTGAAAATACCTTATAATATAACATAGTATGCTGTGTATCATTGAAAATACCTTATAATATAATCTAATATGCAGTGTATCGTTCAAAATACCTTATAATATAACGTAATATTTGCAGTCTATCATTGAAAATGCCTTGTAATATAAAGGAATATGCAGTGTCTCATTGGAAATCCCTTATAATATAACATAATATGCAGTGTTTCATTGAAAATACCTTATAATATAACATAGTATGCTGTGTATCATTGAAAATAAGTTATAATATAATCTAATATGCAGTGTATCATTGAAAATACCTTATAATATAACGTAATATGCAGTGTATCATTGAAAATACTTTATAATATACCGGAATATGCAGTGTATCGTTCAAAATACCTTATAATATAACATAATATTTGCAGTCTAACATTGAAAATGCCTTGTAATATAATGTAATATGCAGTGTATCATTGAAAATACCTTATAATATAACGTAATATGCAGTGTATCATTGAAAATTCCTTATAAAATAATGTAATATGCAGTGTATCATTGAAAATACCTTATATTATAACGTAATATGCAGTGTATCGTTCAAAATACCTTATAATATAACGTAATATGCAGTGTATCATTGAAAATACCTTATGATATAACGTAATATGCAGTGTATCATTGAAAATACCTTATAATATAACGTAATATGCAGTGTATCATTGAAAATACCTTATAATAAAACGTAATATGCAGTGTATTATTGAAAATACCTTATTATATAACGTAATATGCAGTGTATCATTGAAAATACCTTATAAAATAATGTAATATGCAGTGTCTCATTGGAAATCCCTTATAATATAACATAATATGCAGTGTTTCATTGAAAATACCTTATAATATAACGTAATATGCAGTGTATCATTGAAAATACCTTATAATATAACGTAATATATAGTCTATCATTGACAATACCTTATAATATAACGTAATATGCAGTGCATCATTGAAAATACATTATAATATAATGTAATATGCAGTGTATCATTGAAGACACCTTATAAAAGAATGTAATATGCAGCGTATCATTGAAAATACCTTATAATATAACGTAATATGCTGTGTATCATTGAAAATACCTTATAATATAGCGTAATATGCAGTGTATTATTGAAAATACCTTATAATATAACGTAATATGCAGTGTATCATTGAAAATACCTTATAATATAACGTAATATGCAGTGTATCATTGAAAATACCTTATGATATAACGTAATATGCAGTGTATCATTGAAAATACCTTATAATATAACGTAATATGCTGTGTATCATTGAAAATACCTTATTATATAACGTAATATGCAGTGTATCATTGAAAATACCTTATAATATAACGTAATATGCAGTGTATCATTGAAAATACCTTATTATATAACGTAATATGCAGTGTATTATTGAAAATACTTTATAATATACCGGAATATGCAGTGTATCGTTCAAAATACCTTACAATATAACATAATATTTGCAGTCTATCATTGAAAATGCCTTGTAATATAATGTAATATGCAGTGTATCATTGAAAATACCTTATAATATAACGTAATATGCAGTGTATCATTGAAAATACCTTATAAAATAATGTAATATGCAGTGTATCATTGAAAATACCTTATATTATAACGTAATATGCAGTGTATCATTTAAAATACCTTATAATATAACGTAATATGCAGTGTATTATTGAAAATACCTTATAATATAATGTAATATGCAGTGTATCATTGAAAATACCTTATAATATAACGTAACATGCAGTCTATCATTGAAAATACCTTATAATATAACGTAATATGCAGTGTATCATTGAAAATACCTTATAATATAACGTAATATGCAGTGTATCATTGAAAATACCTTATAATATGACGTAACATGCAGTGTATCATTGAAAATACTTTATAAATTAACGGAATATGCAGTGTCTCATTGAAAATACCATATAATATAAGGTAATATGCAGTGTATTATTGAAAATACCTTATAATATAATGTAATATGCATTGTATCATTGAAAATACCTTATAATATAACGTAATATATAGTCTATCATTGACAATACCTTATAATATAACGTAATATGCAGTGCATCATTGAAAATACATTATAATATAATGTAATATGCAGTGTATCATTGAAAATACCTTATATTATAACGTAATATGCAGTGTATCATTTAAAATACCTTATAATATAACGTAATATGCAGTGTATTATTGAAAATACCTTATAATATAATGTAATATGCAGTGTATCATTGAAAATACTTTATAAATTAACGGAATATGCAGTGTCTCATTGAAAATACCATATAATATAACGTAATATGCAGTGTATTATTGAAAATACCTTATAAAATAATGTAATATGCATTGTATCATTGAAAATACCTTATAATATAACGTAATATATAGTCTATCATTGACAATCCCTTATAATATAACGTAATATGCAGTGTATCATTGAAAATACCTTATAATAAAACGTAATATGCAGTGTATTATTGAAAATACCTTATTATATAACGTAATATGCAGTGTATCATTGAAAATACCTTATAAAATAATGTAATATGCAGTGTCTCATTGGAAATCCCTTATAATATAACATAATATGCAGTGTTTCATTGAAAATACCTTATAATATAACGTAATATGCAGTGTATCATTGAAAATACCTTATAATATAACGTAATATATAGTCTATCATTGACAATACCTTATAATATAACGTAATATGCAGTGCATCATTGAAAATACATTATAATATAATGTAATATGCAGTGTATCATTGAAGACACCTTATAAAAGAATGCAATATGCAGCGTATCATTGAAAATACCTTATAATATAACGTAATATGCTGTGTATCATTGAAAATACCTTATAATATAGCGTAATATGCAGTGTATTATTGAAAATACCTTATAATATAACGTAATATGCAGTGTATCATTGAAAATACCTTATAATATAACGTAATATGCAGTGTATCATTGAAAATACCTTATGATATAACGTAATATGCAGTGTATCATTGAAAATACCTTATAATATAACGTAATATGCTGTGTATCATTGAAAATACCTTATTATATAACGTAATATGCAGTGTATCATTGAAAATACCTTATAATATAACGTAATATGCAGTGTATCATTGAAAATACCTTATTATATAACGTAATATGCAGTGTATTATTGAAAATACTTTATAATATACCGGAATATGCAGTGTATCGTTCAAAATACCTTACAATATAACATAATATTTGCAGTCTATCATTGAAAATGCCTTGTAATATAATGTAATATGCAGTGTATCATTGAAAATACCTTATAATATAACGTAATATGCAGTGTATCATTGAAAATACCTTATAAAATAATGTAATATGCAGTGTATCATTGAAAATACCTTATATTATAACGTAATATGCAGTGTATCATTTAAAATACCTTATAATATAACGTAATATATAGTCTATCATTGACAATACCTTATAATATAACGTAATATGCAGTGCATCATTGAAAATACATTATAATATAATGTAATATGCAGTGTATCATTGAAAATACCTTATATTATAACGTAATATGCAGTGTATCATTTAAAATACCTTATAATATAACGTAATATGCAGTGTATTATTGAAAATACCTTATAATATAATGTAATATGCAGTGTATCATTGAAAATACTTTATAAATTAACGGAATATGCAGTGTCTCATTGAAAATACCATATAATATAACGTAATATGCAGTGTATTATTGAAAATACCTTATAAAATAATGTAATATGCATTGTATCATTGAAAATACCTTATAATATAACGTAATATATAGTCTATCATTGACAATCCCTTATAATATAACGTAATATGCAGTGTATCATTGAAAATACATTATAATATAACGTAATATGCAGTGTATCATTGAAAATACCTTATAATATAACGTAACATGCAGTCTATCATTGAAAATACCTTATAATATAACGTAATATGCAGTGTATCATTGAAAATACCTTATAATATAACGTAATATGCAGTGTATCATTGAAAATACCTTATAATATGACGTAACATGCAGTCTATCATTGAAAATACCTTATAATATAACGTAATATGCAGTGTATTATTGAAAATACCTTATAATATAATGTAATATGCAGTGTATCATTGAAAATACTTTATAAATTAACGGAATATGCAGTGTCTCATTGAAAATACCATATAATATAAGGTAATATGCAGTGTATTATTGAAAATACCTTATAATATAATGTAATATGCATTGTATCATTGAAAATACCTTATAATATAACGTAATATATAGTCTATCATTGACAATACCTTATAATATAACGTAATATGCAGTGCATCATTGAAAATACATTATAATATAATGTAATATGCAGTGTATCATTGAAGACACCTTATAAAATAATGCAATATGCAGCGTATCATTGAAAATACCTTATAATATAACATAGTATGCTGTGTATCATTGAAAATACCTTATAATATAATCTAATATGCAGTGTATCGTTCAAAATACCTTATAATATTACGTAATATTTGCAGTCTATCATTGAAGATGCCTTGTAATATAAAGGAATATGCAGTGTCTCATTGAAAATCCCTTATAATATAACGTAATATGCAGTCTATCATTGAAAATACCTTATTATATAACGTAATATGCAGTGTATCATTGAAAATACCTTATAAAATAATGTAATATGCAGTGTCTCATTGGAAATCCCTTATAATATAACATAATATGCAGTGTTTCATTGAAAATACCTTATAATATAACATAGTATGCTGTGTATCATTGAAAATACCTTATAATATAATCTAATATGCAGTGTATCGTTCAAAATACCTTATAATATAACGTAATATTTGCAGTCTATCATTGAAAATGCCTTGTAATATAAAGGAATATGCAGTGTCTCATTGAAAATCCCTTATAATATAACGTAATATGCAGTCTATCATTGAAAATACCTTATAATATAACGTAATATGCAATGTATCATTGAAAATACCTTATAATATAACCTAATATGCAGTGTATCATTGAAAATACTTTATAATATACCGGAATATGCAGTGTATCGTTCAAAATACCTTATAATATAACGTAATATTTGCAGTCTATCATTGAAAATGCCTTGTAATATAATGTAATATGCAGTGTATCATTGAAAATACCTTATAATATAACGTAATATGCAGTGTATCTTTGAAAATACCTAATAAAATAATGTAATATGCAGTGTATCATTGAAAATACCTTATAATATAACGTAATATGCAGTGTATCATTGAAAATACCTTATAATATAACGTAATATGCAGTGTATCATTGAAAATACTTTATAATATACCGGAATATGCAGTGTATCGTTCAAAATACCTTATAATATAACGTAATATTTGCAGTCTGTCATTGAAAATGCCTTGTAATATAATGTAATATGCAGTGTATCATTGAAAATACTTTATAATATAACGGAATATGCAGTGTCTCATTGGAAATCCCTTATAATATAACGTAATATGCTGTGTATCATTGAATATACCTTATAATATAATCTAATATGCAGTGTATCGTTCAAAATACCTTATAATATAACATAATATTTGCAGTTTATCATTGAAAATGCCTTGTAATATAACGTAATATGCAGTGTATCATTGAAAATACCTTATAATATAACGTAATATGCAGTGTATCATTGAAAATACTTTATAATATAAAGGAATATGCAGTGTCTCATTGAAAATCCCTTATAATATAACGTAATATGCAGTCTATCATTGAAAATACCTTATAATATAACGTAATATGCAGTGTATTATTGAAAATACCTTATAATATAACGTAATATGCAGTGTATCATTGTAAATACCTTATATTATAACGTAATATGCAGTGTATTATTGAAAATACCTTATAATATAACGTAACATGCAGTGTATTATTGAAAATACCTTATAATATAATGTAATATGCAGTGTATCATTGAAAATACTTACAAATTAACGGAATATGCAGTGTCTCATTGAAAATACCATATAATATAACGTAATATGCAGTGTATTATTGAAAATACCTTATAAAATAATGTAATATGCAGTGTATCATTGAAAATACCTTATAATATAACGTAATATGCAGTGTATCATTGTAAATACCTTATATTATAACGTAATATGCAGTGTATTATTGAAAATACCTTATAATATAACGTAACATGCAGTCTATCATTGAAAATACCTTATAATATAAAGTAATATGCAGTGTATCATTGAAAATACCTTATAATATAACGTAATATGCAGTGTATCATTGAAAATACCTTATAATATAATCTAATATGCAGTGTATCGTTCAAAATACCTTATAATATAACGTAATATGCTGTGTATCATTGAAAATACCTTATAATATTACGTAATATGCAGTGTATTATTGAAAATACCTTATAATATAACGTAATATGCAGTGTATCATTGAAAATACCTTATAATATAACGTAATATGCAGTGCATCATTGAAAATACATTATAATATAATGTAATATGCAGTGTATCATTGAAGACACCTTATAAAATAATGCAATATGCAGCGTATCATTGAAAATACCTTATAATATAACGTAATATGCTGTGTATCATTGAAAATACCTATAATATAACGTAATATGCAGTGTATCATTGAAAATACCTTATAATATAACGTAATATGCTGTGAATCATTGAAAATACCTTATTATATAACGTAATATGCAGTGTATCATTGAAAATACCTTATAAAATAATGTAATATGCAGTGTCTCATTGGAAATCCCTTATAATATAACATAATATGCAGTGTTTCATTGAAAATACCTTATAATATAACATAGTATGCTGTGTATCATTGAAAATACCTTGTAATATAATCTAATATGCAGTGTATCGTTCAAAATACCTTATAATATAACGTAATATTTGCAGTCTATCATTGAAAATGCCTTGTAATATAAAGGAATATGCAGTGTCTCATTGAAAATCCCTTATAATATAACGTAATATGCAGTCTATCATTGAAAATACCTTATAATATAACGTAATATGCAATGTATTATTGAAAATACCTTATAAAATAATGTAATATGCAGTGTATCATTGAAAATACCTTATAATATAACGTAATATGCAGTGTATCATTGAAAATACTTTATAATATACCGGAATATGCAGTGTATCGTTCAAAATACCTTATAATATAACGTAATATTTGCAGTCTATCATTGAAAATGCCTTGTAATATAATGTAATATGCAGTGTATCATTGAAAATACCTTATAATATAACGTAATATGCAGTGTATCATTGAAAATACCTAATAAAATAATGTAATATGTAGTGTATCATTGAAAATACCTTATAATATAACGTAATATGCAGTGTATCATTGGAAATACCTTATAATATAACGTAATATGCAGTGTATCATTGAAAATACATTATAATATAACGTAATATGCAGTGTATCATTGAAAATACCTTATGATATAACGTAATATGCAGTGTATCATTGAAAATACCTTATAATATAACGTAATATGCTGTGTATCATTGAAAATACCTTATAATATAACGTAATATGCAGTGTATTATTGAAAATACCTTATAATATAACGTAATATGCAGTGTATCATTGAAAATACCTTATAATATAACGTAATATGCAGTGTATCATTGAAAATACCTTATGATATAACGTAATATGCAGTGTATCATTGAAAATACCTTATAATATAAAGTAATATGCAGTGTATCATTGAAAATACCTTATAATATAACGTAATATGCAGTGTATCATTGAAAATACCTTATTATATAACGTAATATGCAGTGTATCATTGAAAATACCTTATAAAATAATGTAATATGCAGTGTCTCATTGGAAATCCCTTATAATATAACATAATATGCAGTGTTTCATTGAAAATACCTTATAATATAACATAGTATGCTGTGTATCATTGAAAATACCTTATAATATAATCTAATATGCAGTGTATCGTTCAAAATACCTTATAATATAACGTAATATTTGCAGTCTATCATTGAAAATGCCTTGTAATATAAAGGAATATGCAGTGTCTCATTGAAAATCCCTTATAATATAACGTAATATGCAGTCTATCATTGAAAATACCTTATAATATAACGTAATATGCAATGTATTATTGAAAATACCTTATAAAATAATGTAATATGCAGTGTATCATTGAAAATACCTTATAATATAACGTAATATGCAGTGTATCATTGAAAATACTTTATAATATACCGGAATATGCAGTGTATCGTTCAAAATACCTTATAATATAACGTAATATTTGCAGTCTATCATTGAAAATGCCTTGTAATATAATGTAATATGCAGTGTATCATTGAAAATACCTTATAATATAACGTAATATGCAGTGTATCATTGAAAATACCTAATAAAATAATGTAATATGCAGTGTATCATTGAAAATACCTTATAATATAACGTAATATGCAGTGTATCATTGAAAATACCTTATAATATAACGTAATATGCAGTGTATCATTGAAAATACTTTATAATATAACGGAATATGCAGTGTCTCATTGGAAATCCCTTATAAAATAATGTAATATGCAGTGTATCATTGAAAATACCTTATAATATAACGTAATATGCAGTGTATCATTGAAAATACTTTATAATATACCGGAATATGCAGTGTATCGTTCAAAATATCTTATAATATAACGTAATATTTGCAGTCTATCATTGAAAATGCCTTGTAATATAATGTAATATGCAGTGTATCATTGAAAATACTTTATAATATAACGGAATATGCAGTGTCTCTTTGGAAATCCCTTATAATATAACGTAATATGCTGTGTATCATTGAATATACCTTATAATATAATCTAATATGCAGTGTATCGTTCAAAATAACTTATAATATAACATAATATTTGCAGTTTATCATTGAAAATGCCTTGTAATATAACGTAATATGCAGTGTATTATTGAAAATACCTTATAATATAACGTAATATGCAGTGTATCATTGAAAATACTTTATAATATACCGGAATATGCAGTGTATCGTTCAAAATACCTTATAATATAACGTAATATTTGCAGTCTATCATTGAAAATGCCTTGTAATATAATGTAATATGCAGTGTATCATTGAAAATACTTTATAATATAACGGAATATGCAGTGTCTCTTTGGAAATCCCTTATAATATAACGTAATATGCTGTGTATCATTGAATATACCTTATAATATAATCTAATATGCAGTGTATCGTTCAAAATAACTTATAATATAACATAATATTTGCAGTTTATCATTGAAAATGCCTTGTAATATAACGTAATATGCAGTGTATCATTGAAAATACCTTATAATATAACGTAATATGCAGTGTATCATTGAAAATACTTTATAATATAAAGGAATATGCAGTGTCTCATTGAAAATCCCTTATAATATAACGTAATATGCAGTCTATCATTGAAAATACCTTATAATATAACGTAATATGCAGTGTATTATTGAAAATACCTTATAATATAACGTAATATGCAGTGTATCATTGTAAATACCTTATAATATAACGTAATATGCAGTGTATCATTGAAAATACCTTATGATATAACGTAATATGCAGTGTATCATTGAAAATACCTTATAATATAACGTAATATGCTGTGTATCATTGAAAATACCTTATAATATAACGTAATATGCAGTGTATTATTGAAAATACCTTATAATATAACGTAATATGCAGTGTATCATTGAAAATACCTTATAATATAACGTAATATGCAGTGTATCATTGAAAATACCTTATGATATAACGTAATATGCAGTGTATCATTGAAAATACCTTATAATATAAAGTAATATGCAGTGTATCATTGAAAATACCTTATAATATAACGTAATATGCAGTGTATCATTGAAAATACCTTATTATATAACGTAATATGCAGTGTATCATTGAAAATACCTTATAAAATAATGTAATATGCAGTGTCTCATTGGAAATCCCTTATAATATAACATAATATGCAGTGTTTCATTGAAAATACCTTATAATATAACATAGTATGCAGTGTATCATTGAAAATACTTTATAATATACCGGAATATGCAGTGTATCGTTCAAAATACCTTATAATATAACGTAATATTTGCAGTCTATCATTGAAAATGCCTTGTAATATAATGTAATATGCAGTGTATCATTGAAAATACCTTATAATATAACGTAATATGCAGTGTATCATTGAAAATACCTAATAAAATAATGTAATATGCAGTGTATCATTGAAAATACCTTATAATATAACGTAATATGCAGTGTATCATTGAAAATACCTTATAATATAACGTAATATGCAGTGTATCATTGAAAATACTTTATAATATAACGGAATATGCAGTGTCTCATTGGAAATCCCTTATAATATAACGTAATATGCAGTGTATCATTGAAAATACCTTATAATATAACGTAATATGCAGTGTATCATTGAAAATACTTTATAATATACCGGAATATGCAGTGTATCGTTCAAAATATCTTATAATATAACGTAATATTTGCAGTCTATCATTGAAAATGCCTTGTAATATAATGTAATATGCAGTGTATCATTGAAAATACTTTATAATATAACGGAATATGCAGTGTCTCTTTGGAAATCCCTTATAATATAACGTAATATGCTGTGTATCATTGAATATACCTTATAATATAATCTAATATGCAGTGTATCGTTCAAAATAACTTATAATATAACATAATATTTGCAGTTTATCATTGAAAATGCCTTGTAATATAACGTAATATGCAGTGTATCATTGAAAATACCTTATAATATAACGTAATATGCAGTGTATCATTGAAAATACTTTATAATATAAAGGAATATGCAGTGTCTCATTGAAAATCCCTTATAATATAACGTAATATGCAGTCTATCATTGAAAATACCTTATAACATAACGTAATATGCAGTGTATTATTGAAAATACCTTATAATATAACGTAATATGCAGTGTATCATTGTAAATACCTTATATTATAACGTAATATGCAGTGTATTATTGAAAATACCTTATAATATAACGTAACATGCAGTCTATCATTGAAAATACCTTATAATATAAAGTAATATGCAGTGTATCATTGAAAATACCTTATAATATAACGTAATATGCAGTGTATCATTGAAAATACCTTATAATATAACGTAACATGCAGTCTATCATTGAAAATACCTTATAATATAACGTAATATGCAGTGTATTATTGAAAATACCTTATAATATAATGTAATATGCAGTGTATCATTGAAAATACTTTATAAATTAACGGAATATGCAGTGTCTCATTGAAAATACCTTATAATATAACGTAATATGCAGTGTATCATTGAAAATACCTTATGATATAACGTAATATGCAGTGTATCATTGAAAATACCTTATAATATAACGTAATATGCTGTGTATCATTGAAAATACCTTATAATATAACGTAATATGCAGTGTATTATTGAAATTACCTTATAATATAACGTAATATGCAGTGTATCATTGAAAATACCTTATAATATAACGTAATATGCAGTGTATCATTGAAAATACCTTATGATATAACGTAATATGCAGTGTATCATTGAAAATACCTTATAATATAAAGTAATATGCAGTGTATCATTGAAAATACCTTATAATATAACGTAATATGCAGTGTATCATTGAAAATACCTTATTATATAACGTAATATGCAGTGTATCATTGAAAATACCTTATAAAATAATGTAATATGCAGTGTCTCATTGGAAATCCCTTATAATATAACATAATATGCAGTGTTTCATTGAAAATACCTTATAATATAACATAGTATGCTGTGTATCATTGAAAATACCTTATAATATAATCTAATATGCAGTGTATCGTTCAAAATACCTTATAATATAACGTAATATTTGCAGTCTATCATTGAAAATGCCTTGTAATATAAAGGAATATGCAGTGTCTCATTGAAAATCCCTTATAATATAACGTAATATGCAGTCTATCATTGAAAATACCTTATAATATAACGTAATATGCAATGTATTATTGAAAATACCTTATAAAATAATGTAATATGCAGTGTATCATTGAAAATACCTTATAATATAACGTAATATGCAGTGTATCATTGAAAATACTTTATAATATACCGGAATATGCAGTGTATCGTTCAAAATACCTTATAATATAACGTAATATTTGCAGTCTATCATTGAAAATGCCTTGTAATATAATGTAATATGCAGTGTATCATTGAAAATACCTTATAATATAAAGTAATATGCAGTGTATCATTGAAAATACCTTATAATATAACGTAATATGCAGTGTATCATTGAAAATACCTTATAATATAACGTAACATGCCGTCTATCATTGAAAATACCTTATAATATAACGTAATATGCAGTGTATTATTGAAAATACCTTATAATATAATGTAATATGCAGTGTATCATTGAAAATACTTTATAAATTAACGGAATATGCAGTGTCTCATTGAAAATACCATATAATATAACGTAATATGCAGTGTATTATTGAAAATACCTTATAAAATAATGTAATATGCAGTGTATCATTGAAAATACCTTATAATATAACGTAATATGCAGTGTATCATTGAAAATACTTTATAATATAACGGAATATGCAGTGTCTCATTGGAAATCCCTTATAATATAACGTAATATGCTGTGTATCATTGAATACACCTTATAATATAACGTAATATTTGCAGTCTATCATTGAAAATGCCTTGTAATATAACGTAATATGCAGTGTATCATTGTAAATACCTTATATTATAACGTAATATGCAGTGTATTATTGAAAATACCTTATAATATAACGTAACATGCAGTCTATCATTGAAAATACCTTATAATATAAAGTAATATGCAGTGTATCATTGAAAATACCTTATAATATAACGTAATATGCAGTGTATCATTGAAAATACCTTATAATATAACGTAACATGCCGTCTATCATTGAAAATACC
This sequence comes from Lasioglossum lativentre, assembly GCA_916610255.1. NCBI lineage: Eukaryota > Metazoa > Arthropoda > Insecta > Hymenoptera > Halictidae > Lasioglossum > Lasioglossum lativentre. The sequence goes on along the minus strand of CAKAJI010000236.1, from coordinate 580,166 downwards.
TTATAATATAACGTAATATGCAGTGTATTATTGAAAATACCTTATAATATAATGTAATATGCAGTGTATCATTGAAAATACTTTATAAATTAACGGAATATGCAGTGTCTCATTGAAAATACCATATAATATAACGTAATATGCAGTGTATTATTGAAAATACCTTATAAAATAATGTAATATGCAGTGTATCATTGAAAATACCTTATAATATAACGTAATATGCAGTGTATCATTGAAAATACTTTATAATATAACGGAATATGCAGTGTCTCATTGGAAATCCCTTATAATATAACGTAATATGCTGTGTATCATTGAATACACCTTATAATATAACGTAATATTTGCAGTCTATCATTGAAAATGCCTTGTAATATAACGTAATATGCAGTCTATCATTGAAAATACCTTATAATATAACGTAATATGCTGTGTATCATTGAAAATACCTTATTATATAACGTAATATGCAGTGTATCATTGAAAATACCTTATAAAATAATGTAATATGCAGTGTCTCATTGGAAATCCCTTATAATATAACATAATATGCAGTGTTTCATTGAAAATACCTTATAATATAACCTAGTATGCTGTGTATCATTGAAAATACCTTATAATATAATCTAATATGCACGGTATCGTTCAAAATACCTTATAATATAACGTAATATTTGCAGTCTATCATTGAAAATACCTTATAATATAAAGTAATATGCAGTGTATCATTGAAAATACCTTATAATATAACGTAATATGCAGTGTCTCATTGAAAATCCCTTATAATATAACGTAATATGCAGTCTATCATTGAAAATTCCTTATAATATAACGTAATATGCAGTGTATTATTGAAAATACCTTATAAAATAATGTAATATGCAGTGTATCATTGAAAATACCTTATAATATAACGTAATATGCAGTGTATCATTGAAAATACTTTATAATATACCGGAATATGCAGTGTATCGTTCAAAATACCTTATAATATAACGTAATATTTGCAGTCTATAATTGAAAATGCCTTGTAATATAATGTAATATGCAGTGTCTCATTGGAAATCCCTTATAATATAACATAATATGCAGTGTTTCATTGAAAATACCTTATAATATAACATAGTATGCTGTGTATCATTGAAAATACCTTATAATATAATCTAATATGCAGTGTATCGTTCAAAATACCTTATAATATAACGTAATATGCTGTGTATCATTGAAAATACCTTATAATATTACGTAATATGCAGTGTATTATTGAAAATACCTTATAATATAACGTAATATGCAGTGTATCATTGAAAATACCTTATAATATAACGTAATATGCAGTGCATCATTGAAAATACATTATAATATAATGTAATATGCAGTGTATCATTGAAGACACCTTATAAAATAATGCAATATGCAGCGTATCATTGAAAATACCTTATAATATAACGTAATATGCTGTGTATCATTGAAAATACCTTATAATATAACGTAATATGCAGTGTATTATTGAAAATACCTTATAATATAACGTAATATGCAGTGTATCATTGAAAATACCTTATAATATAACGTAATATGCAGTGTATCATTGAAAATACATTATGATATAACGTAATATGCAGTGTATCATTGAAAATACCTTATGATATAACGTAATATGCTGTGTATCATTGAAAATACCTTATAATATAACGTAATATGCCGTGTATTATTGAAAATACCTTATAATATAACGTAATATGCAGTGTATCATTGAAAATACCTTATAATATAACGTAATATGCAGTGTATCATTGAAAATACCTTATAATATAACGTAATATGCAGTGCATCATTGAAAATACATTATAATATAATGTAATATGCAGTGTATCATTGAAGACACCTTATAAAATAATGCAATATGCAGCGTATCATTGAAAATACCTTATAATATAACGTAATATGCTGTGTATCATTGAAAATACCTTATAATATAACGTAATATGCAGTGTATTATTGAAAATACCTTATAATATAACGTAATATGCAGTGTATCATTGAAAATACCTTATAATATAACGTAATATGCAGTGTATCATTGAAAATACATTATGATATAACGTAATATGCTGTGTATCATTGAAAATACCTTATAATATAATCTAATATGCAGTGTATCGTTCAAAATACCTTATAATATAACGTAATATTTGCAGTCTATCATTGAAAATGCCTTGTAATATAAAGGAATATGCAGTGTCTCATTGGAAATCCCTTATAATATAACATAATATGCAGTGTTTCATTGAAAATACCTTATAATATAACGTAATATGCAATGTATTATTGAAAATACCTTATAAAATAATGTAATATGCAGTGTATCATTGAAAATACCTTATAATATAACGTAATATTTGCAGTCTATCATTGAAAATGCCTTGTAATATAAAGTAATATGCAGTGTCTCATTGAAAATCCCTTATAATATAACGTAATATGCAGTCTATCATTGAAAATACCTTATAATATAACGTAATATGCAATGTATCATTGAAAATACCTTATAATATAACGTAATATGCAGTGTATCATTGAAAATACTTTATAATATACCGGAATATGCAGTGTATCGTTCAAAATACCTTATAATATAACGTAATATTTGCAGTCTATTATTGAAAATGCCTTGTAATATAACGTAATATGCAGTGTATCATTGAAAATACTTTATAATATAACGGAATATGCAGTGTCTCATTGGAAATCCCTTATAAAATAATGTAATATGCAGTGTATCATTGAAAATACCTTATAATATAACGTAATATGCAGTGTATCATTGAAAATACTTTATAATATACCGGAATATGCAGTGTATCGTTCAAAATACCTTATAATATAACGTAATATTTGCAGTCTATCATTGAAAATGCCTTGTAATATAATGTAATATGCAGTGTATCATTGAAAATACTTTATAATATAACGGAATATGCAGTGTCTCTTTGGAAATCCCTTATAATATAACGTAATATGCTGTGTATCATTGAATATACCTTATAATATAATCTAATATGCAGTGTATCGTTCAAAATAACTTATAATATAACATAATATTTGCAGTTTATCATTGAAAATGCCTTGTAATATAAAGTAATATGCAGTGTATCATTGAAAATACCTTATAATATAACGTAATATGCAGTGTATCATTGAAAATACTTTATAATATAAAGGAATATGCAGTGTCTCATTGAAAATCCCTTATAATATAACGTAATATGCAGTCTATCATTGAAAATACCTTATAACATAACGTAATATGCAGTGTATTATTGAAAATACCTTATAATATAACGTAATATGCAGTGTATCATTGTAAATACCTTATATTATAACGTAATATGCAGTGTATTATTGAAAATACCTTATAATATAACGTAACATGCAGTCTATCATTGAAAATACCTTATAATATAAAGTAATATGCAGTGTATCATTGAAAATACCATATAATATAACGTAATATGCAGTGTATTATTGAAAATACCTTGTAATATAACGTAATATGCAGTGTATCATTGAAAATACTTTATAATATAACGGAATATGCAGTGTCTCATTGGAAATCCGTTATAAAATAATGTAATATACAGTGTATCATTGAAAATACCTTATAATATAACGTAATATGCAGTGTATCATTGAAAATACTTTATAATATACCGGAATATGCAGTGTATCGTTCAAAATACCTTATAATATAACGTAATATTTGCAGTCTATCATTGAAAATCCGTTATAAAATAATGTAATATACAGTGTCTCATTGGAAATCCCTTATAATATAACATAATATGCAGTGTTTCATTGAAAATACCTTATAATATAACATAGTATGCTGTGTATCATTGAAAATACCTTATAATATAATCTAATATGCAGTGTATCGTTCAAAATACCTTATAATATAACGTAATATGCTGTGTATCATTGAAAATACCTTATAATATTTCGTAATATGCAGTGTATTATTGAAAATACCTTATAATATAACGTAATATGCAGTGTATCATTGAAAATACCTTATAATATAACGTAATAAGCAGTGCATCATTGAAAATACATTATAATATAATGTAATATGCAGTGTATCATTGAAGACACCTTATAAAATAATGCAATATGCAGCGTATCATTGAAAATACCTTATAATATAACGTAATATGCTGTGTATCATTGAAAATACCTTATAATATAACGTAATATGCAGTGTATTATTGAAAATACCTTATAATATAACGTAATATGCAGTGTATCATTGAAAATACCTTATAATATAACGTAATATGCAGTGTATCATTGAAAATACCTTATGATATAACGTAATATGCAGTGTATCATTGAAAATACCTTATGATATAACGTAATATGCTGTGTATCATTGAAAATACCTTATAATATAACGTAATATGCCGTGTATTATTGAAAATACCTTATAATATAACGTAATATGCAGTGTATCATTGAAAATACCTTATAATATAACGTAATATGCAGTGTATCATTGAAAATACCTTATAATATAACGTAATATGCTGTGTATCATTGAAAATACCTTATTATATAACGTAATATGCAGTGTATCATTGAAAATACCTTATAAAATAATGTAATATGCAGTGTCTCATTGGAAATCCCTTATAATATAACATAATATGCAGTGTTTCATTGAAAATACCTTATAATATAACATAGTATGCTGTGTATCATTGAAAATACCTTATAATATAATCTAATATGCAGTGTATCGTTCAAAATACCTTATAATATAACGTAATATTTGCAGTCTATCATTGAAAATGCCTTGTAATATAAAGGAATATGCAGTGTCTCATTGAAAATCCCTTATAATGTAACGTAATATGCAGTCTATCATTGAAAATACCTTATAATATAACGTAATATGCAATGTATTATTGAAAATCCCTTATAAAATAATGTAATATGCAGTGTATCATTGAAAATACCTTATAATATAACGTAATATGCAGTGTATCATTGAAAATACTTTATAATATACCGGAATATGCAGTGTATCGTTCAAAATACCTTATAATATAACGTAATATTTGCAGTCTATCATTGAAAATGCCTTGTAATATAATGTAATATGCAGTGTATCATTGAAAATACCTTATAATATAACGTAATATGCAGTGTATCATTGAAAATACCTAATAAAATAATGTAATATGCAGTGTATCATTGAAAATACCTTATAATATAACGTAATATGCAGTGTATCATTGAAAATACCTTATAATATAACGTAATATGCAGTGTATCATTGAAAATACTTTATAATATAACGGAATATGCAGTGTCTCATTGGAAATCCCTTATAAAATAATGTAATATGCAGTGTATCATTGAAAATACCTTATAATATAACGTAATATGCAGTGTATCATTGAAAATACTTTATAATATACCGGAATATGCAGTGTATCGTTCAAAATACCTTATAATATAACGTAATATTTGCAGTCTATCATTGAAAATGACTTGTAATATAATGTAATATGCAGTGTATCATTGAAAATACTTTATAATATAACGGAATATGCAGTGTCTCTTTGGAAATCCCATATAATATAACGTAATATGCTGTGTATCATTGAATATACCTTATAATATAATCTAATATGCAGTGTATCATTGAAAATACTTTATAATATAAAGGAATATGCAGTGTCTCATTGAAAATCCCTTATAATATAACGTAATATGCAGTCTATCATTGAAAATACCTTATAATATAACGTAATATGCAGTGTATTATTGAAAATACCTTATAATATAACGTAATATGCAGTGTATCATTGTAAATACCTTATATTATAACGTAATATGCAGTGTATTATTGAAAATACCTTATAATATAACGTAACATGCAGTCTATCATTGAAAATACCTTATAATATAAAGTAATATGCAGTGTATCATTGAAAATACCTTATAATATAACGTAATATGCAGTGTATCATTGAAAATACCTTATAATATAACGTAACATGCCGTCTATCATTGAAAATACCTTATAATATAACGTAATATGCAGTGTATTATTGAAAATACCTTATAATATAATGTAATATGCAGTGTATCATTGAAAATACTTTATAAATTAACGGAATATGCAGTGTCTCATTGAAAATACCTTATAATATAACGTAATATGCAGTGTATTATTGAAAATACATTATAAAATAATGTAATATGCAGTGTATCATTGAAAATACCTTATAATATAACGTAATATGCAGTGTATCATTGAAAATACTTTATAATATAACGGAATATGCAGTGTCTCATTGGAAATCCCTTATAATATAACGTAATATGCAGTGTATCATTGAATACACCTTATAATATAACGTAATATTTGCAGTCTATCATTGAAAATGCCTTGTAATATAACGTAATATGCAGTCTATCATTGAAAATACCTTATAATATAACGTAATATGCTGTGTATCATTGAAAATACCTTATTATATAACGTAATATGCAGTGTATCATTGAAAATACCTTATAAAATAATGTAATATGCAGTGTCTCATTGGAAATCCCTTATAATATAACATAATATGCAATGTTTCATTGAAAATACCTTATAATATAACATAGTATGCTGTGTATCATTGAAAATACCTTATAATATAATCTAATATGCACGGTATCGTTCAAAATACCTTATAATATAACGTAATATTTGCAGTCTATCATTGAAAATGCCTTGTAATATAAAGGAATATGCAGTGTCTCATTGAAAATCCCTTATAATATAACGTAATATGCAGTCTATCATTGAAAATACCTTATAATATAACGTAATATGCAGTGTATTATTGAAAATACCTTATAAAATAATGTAATATGCAGTGTATCATTGAAAATACCTTATAATATAACGTAATATGCAGTGTATCATTGAAAATACTTTATAATATACCGGAATATGCAGTGTATCGTTCAAAATACCTTATAATATAACGTAATATTTGCAGTCTATCATTGAAAATGCCTTGTAATATAATGTAATATGCAGTGTCTCATTGGAAATCCCTTATAATATAACGTAATATGCAGTGTTTCATTGAAAATACCTTATAATATAACATAGTATGCTGTGTATCATTGAAAATACCTTATAATATAATCTAATATGCAGTGTATCGTTCAAAATACCTTATAATATAACGTAATATTTGCAGTCTATCATTGAAAATGCCTTGTAATATAAAGGAATATGCAGTGTCTCATTGAAAATCCCTTATAATATAACGTAATATGCAGTCTATCATTGAAAATACCTTATAATATAACGTAATATGCAGTGTATTATTGAAAATACCTTATAAAATAATGTAATATGCAGTGTATCATTGAAAATACCTTATAATATAACGTAATATGCAGTGTATCATTGAAAATACTTTATAATATACCGGAATATGCAGTGTATCGTTCAAAATACCTTATAATATAACGTAATATTTGCAGTCTATCATTGAAAATGCCTTGTAATATAACGTAATATGCAGTCTATCATTGAAAATACCTTATAATATAACGTAATATGCAGTGTATCATTGAAAATACCTTATAATATAACGTAATATGCAGTGTATCATTGAAAATACCTTATAAAATAATGTAATATGCAGTGTCTCATTGGAAATCCCTTATAATATAACATAATATGCAGTGTTTCATTGAAAATACCTTATAATATAACATAGTATGCTGTGTATCATTGAAAATACCTTATAATATAATCTAATATGCACGGTATCGTTCAAAATACCTTATAATATAACGTAATATTTGCAGTCTATCATTGAAAATGCCTTGTAATATAAAGGAATATGCAGTGTCTCATTGAAAATCCCTTATAATATAACGTAATATGCAGTCTATCATTGAAAATACCTTATAATATAACGTAATATGCAGTGTATTATTGAAAATACCTTATAAAATAATGTAATATGCAGTGTATCATTGAAAATACCTTATAATATAACGTAATATGCAGTGTATCATTGAAAATACTTTATAATATACCGGAATATGCAGTGTATCGTTCAAAATACCTTATAATATAACGTAATATTTGCAGTCTATCATTGAAAATGCCTTGTAATATAATGTAATATGCAGTGTATCATTGAAAATACTTTGTAATATAACGGAATATGCAGTGTCTCATTGGAAATCCCTTATAATATAACGTAATATGCTGTGTATCATTGAATATACCTTATAATATAACGTAATATGCAGTGTTTCATTGTAAATACCTTATAATATAACATAGCATGCAGTGTTTCATTGAAAATACCTTATAATATAATCAAATATGCAGTGTTTCATTGAAAATACCTTATAATATAACATTGTATGCTGTGTATCATTGAAAATACCTTATAATATAATCTAATATGCAGTGTATCGTTCAAAATACCTTATAATATAACGTAATATTTGCAGTCTATCATTGAAAATGCCTTGTAATATAAAGGAATATGCAGTGTCTCATTGAAAATCCCTTATAATATAACGTAATATGCAGTCTATCATTGAAAATACCTTATAATATAACGTAATATGCAGTGTATCATTGAAAATACTTTATAATATACCGGAATATGCAGTGTATCGTTCAAAATACCTTATAATATAACGTAATATTTGCAGTCTATCATTGAAAATGCCTTGTAATATAATGTAATATGCAGTGTCTCATTGGAAATCCCTTATAATATAACATAATATGCAGTGTTTCATTGAAAATACCTTATAATATAACATAGTATGCTGTGTATCATTGAAAATACCTTATAATATAACGGAATATGCAGTGTATCATTGAAAATCCGTTATAATATAACGTAATATTTGCAGTGTATCATTGAAAATCCCTTATAATATAACGTAATATGCTGTGTATCATTGAATATACCTTATAATATAACGTAATATGCTGTGTTTCATTGAAAATACCTTATAATATAACATAGTATGCTGTGTATCATTGAAAATACCTTATAATATAATCTAATATGCAGTGTTTCATTGAAAATACCTTATAATATAACATAGTATGCTGTGTATCATTGAAAATACCTTATAATATAATCTAATATGCAGTGTATCGTTCAAAATACCTTATAATATAACGTAATATTTGCAGTCTATCATTGAAAATGCCTTGTAATATAATGTAATATGCAGTGTCTCATTGGAAATCCCTTATAATATAACATAATATGCAGTGTTTCATTGAAAATACCTTATAATATAACATAGTATGCTGTGTATCATTGAAAATACCTTATAATATAAAGTAATATGCAGTGTATCATTGAAAATACCTTATAATATAACGTAATATTTGCAGTGTATCATTGAAAATACCTTATAATATAACGTAACATGCAGTCTATCATTGAAAATACCTTATAATATAACGTAATATGCAGTGTATTATTGAAAATACCTTATAATATAATGTAATATGCAGTGTATCATTGAAAATACTTTATAAATTAACGGAATATGCAGTGTCTCATTGAAAATACCATATAATATAACGTAATATGCAGTGTATTATTGAAAATACCTTATAATATAACATAGTATGCTGTGTATCATTGAAAATACCTTATAATATAAAGTAATATGCAGTGTATCATTGAAAATACCTTATAATATAACGTAATATTTGCAGTGTATCATTGAAAATCCCTTATAATATAACGTAATATGCTGTGTATCATTGAATATACCTTATAATATAACATAATATGCTGTGTTTCATTGAAAATACCTTATAATATAACATAGCATGCTGTGTATCATTGAACATACCTTATAATATAATCAAATATGCAGTGTTTCATTGAAAATACCTTATAATATAACATTGTATGCTGTGTATCATTGAAAATACCTTATAATATAATCTAATATGCAGTGTATCGTTCAAAATACCTTATAATATAACGTAATATTTGCAGTCTATCATTGAAAATGCCTTGTAATATAAAGGAATATGCAGTGTCTCATTGAAAATCCCTTATAATATAACGTAATATGCAGTCTATCATTGAAAATACCTTATAATATAACGTAATATGCAGTGTATCATTGAAAATACTTTATAATATAACGGAATATGCAGTGTATCGTTCAAAATACCTTATAATATAACGTAATATTTGCAGTCTATCATTGAAAATGCCTTGTAATATAATGTAATATGCAGTGTCTCATTGGAAATCCCTTATAATATAACATAATATGCAGTGTTTCATTGAAAATACCTTATAATATAACATAGTATGCTGTGTATCATTGAAAATACCTTATAATATAAAGTAATATGCAGTGTATCATTGAAAATACCTTATAATATAACGTAATATTTGCAGTGTATCATTGAAAATCCCTTATAATATAACGTAATATGCTGTGTATCATTGAATATACCTTATAATATAACATAATATGCTGTGTTTCATTGAAAATACCTTATAATATAACATAGTATGCTGTGTATCATTGAAAATACCTTATAATATAACGTAATATGCAGTGTTTCATTGAAAATACCTTATAATATAACATAGTATGCTGTGTATCATTGAAAATACCTTATAATATAATCTAATATGCAGTGTATCGTTCAAAATACCTTATAATATAACGTAATATTTGCAGTCTATCATTGAAAATGCCTTGTAATATAAAGGAATATGCAGTGTCTCATTGAAAATCCCTTATAATATAACGTAATATGCAGTCTATCATTGAAAATACCTTATAATATAACGTAATATGCAGTGTATCATTGAAAATACTTTATAATATACCGGAATATGCAGTGTATCGTTCAAAATACCTTATAATATAACGTAATATTTGCAGTCTATCATTGAAAATGCCTTGTAATATAATGTAATATGCAGTGTCTCATTGGAAATCCCTTATAATATAACATAATATGCAGTGTTTCATTGAAAATACCTTATAATATAACATAGTATGCTGTGTATCATTGAAAATACCTTATAATATAAAGTAATATGCAGTGTATCATTGAAAATACCTTATAATATAACGTAATATTTGCAGTGTATCATTGAAAATACCTTATAATATAACGTAACATGCAGTCTATCATTGAAAATACCTTATAATATAACGTAATATGCAGTGTATTATTGAAAATACCTTATAATATAATGTAATATGCAGTGTATCATTGAAAATACTTTATAAATTAACGGAATATGCAGTGTCTCATTGAAAATACCATATAATATAACGTAATATGCAGTGTATTATTGAAAATACCTTATAAAATAATGTAATATGCAGTGTATCATTGAAAATACCTTATAATATAACGTAATATGCAGTGTATCATTGAAAATACCTTCTAATATAACGTAACATGCAGTCTATCATTGAAAATACCTTATAATATAACGTAATATGCAGTGTATTATTGAAAATACCTTATAAAATAATGTAATATGCAGTGTCTCATTGGAAATCCCTTATAATATAACATAATATGCAGTGTTTCATTGAAAATACCTTATAATATAACATAGTATGCTGTGTATCATTGAAAATACCTTATAATATAATCTAATATGCACGGTATCGTTCAAAATACCTTATAATATAACGTAATATTTGCAGTCTATCATTGAAAATGCCTTGTAATATAACGGAATATGCAGTGTCTCATTGAAAATCCCTTATAATATAACGTAATATGCAGTCTATCATTGAAAATACCTTATAATATAACGTAATATGCAGTGTATTATTGAAAATACCTTATAAAATAATGTAATATGCAGTGTCTCATTGAAAATACCTTATAATATAACGTAATATGCAGTGTATCATTGAAAATACTTTATAATATACCGGAATATGCAGTGTATCGTTCAAAATACCTTATAATATAACGTAATATTTGCAGTCTATCATTGAAAATGCCTTGTAATATAATGTAATATGCAGTGTATCATTGAAAATACTTTATAATATAACGGAATATGCAGTGTCTCATTGGAAATCCCTTATAATATAACGTAATATGCTGTGTATCATTGAATATACCTTATAATATAACATAATATGCTGTGTATCATTGAAAATACCTTATAATATAACATAGTATGCTGTGTATCATTGAAAATACCTTATAATATAATCTAATATGCAGTGTTTCATTGAAAATACCTTATAATATAACATAGTATGCTGTGTATCATTGAAAATACCTTATAATATAATCTAATATGCAGTGTATCGTTCAAAATACCTTATAATATAACGTAATATTTGCAGTCTATCATTGAAAATGCCTTGTAATATAACGGAATATGCAGTGTCTCATTGAAAATCCCTTATAATATAACGTAATATGCAGTCTATCATTGAAAATACCTTATAATATAACGTAATATGCAGTGTATCATTGAAAATACTTTATAATATAACGGAATATGCAGTGTATCGTTCAAAATACCTTATAATATAACGTAATATTTGCAGTCTATCATTGAAAATGCCTTGTAATATAATGTAATATGCAGTGTCTCATTGGAAATCCCTTATAATATAACGTAATATGCAGTGTTTCATTGAAAATACCTTATAATATAACATAGTATGCTGTGTATCATTGAAAATACCTTATAATATAAAGTAATATGCAGTGTATCATTGAAAATACCTTATAATATAACGTAATATGCAGTGTATCATTGAAAATACCTTATAATATAACGTAATATGCAGTGTATTATTGAAAATACCTTATAAAATAATGTAATATGCAGTGTCTCATTAGAAATCCCTTATAATATAACGTAATATGCAGTGTATCATTGAAAATACCTTATAATATAACATAGTATGCTGTGTATCATTGAAAATACCTTATAATATAATCTAATATGCACGGTATCGTTCAAAATACCTTATAATATAACGTAATATTTGCAGTCTATCATTGAAAATGCCTTGTAATATAAAGGAATATGCAGTGTCTCATTGAAAATCCCTTATAATATAACGTAATATGCAGTCTATCATTGAAAATACCTTATAATATAACGTAATATGCAGTGTATTATTGAAAATACCTTATAAAATAATGTAATATGCAGTGTATCATTGAAAATACCTTATAATATAACGTAATATGCAGTGTATCATTGAAAATACTTTATAATATACCGGAATATGCAGTGTATCGTTCAAAATACCTTATAATATAACGTAATATTTGCAGTCTATCATTGAAAATGCCTTGTAATATAATGTAATATGCAGTGTATCATTGAAAATACTTTATAATATAACGGAATATGCAGTGTCTCATTGGAAATCCCTTATAATATAACGTAATATGCTGTGTATCATTGAATATACCTTATAATATAACATAATATGCTGTGTTTCATTGAAAATACCTTATAATATAACATAGTATGCTGTGTATCATTGAAAATACCTTATAATATAATCTAATATGCAGTGTTTCATTGAAAATACCTTATAATATAACATAGTATGCTGTGTATCATTGAAAATACCTTATAAAATAATGTAATATGCAGTGTATCGTTCAAAATACCTTATAATATAACGTAATATGCAGTGTATCATTGAAAATACCTTCTAATATAACGTAACATGCAGTCTATCATTGAAAATACCTTATAATATAACGTAATATGCAGTGTATTATTGAAAATACTTTATAAATTAACGGAATATGCAGTGTCTCATTGAAAATACCATATAATATAACGTAATATGCAGTGTATCGTTCAAAATACGTTATAATATAACGTAATATTTGCAGTCTATCATTGAAAATGCCTTGTAATATAATGTAATATGCAGTGTCTCATTGGAAATCCCTTAACAATATAACATAATATGCAGTGTTTCATTGAAAATACCTTATAATATAACATAGTATGCTGTGTATCATTGAAAATACCTTATAATATAAAGTAATATGCAGTGTATCATTGAAAATACCTTATAATATAACGTAATATTTGCAGTGTATCATTGAAAATACCTTATAATATAACGTAACATGCAGTCTATCATTGAAAATACCTTATAATATAACGTAATATGCAGTGTATTATTGAAAATACCTTATAATATAATGTAATATGCAGTGTATCATTGAAAATACTTTATAAATTAACGGAATATGCAGTGTCTCATTGAAAATACCATATAATATAACGTAATATGCAGTGTATTATTGAAAATACCTTATAATATAACATAGTATGCTGTGTATCATTGAAAATACCTTATAATATAACGTAATATGCAGTGTATCATTGAAAATACCTTATAATATAACGTAATATTTGCAGTGTATCATTGAAAATCCCTTATAATATAACGTAATATGCTGTGTATCATTGAATATACCTTATAATATAACATAATATGCTGTGTTTCATTGAAAATACCTTATAATATAACATAGCATGCTGTGTATCATTGAACATACCTTATAATATAATCAAATATGCAGTGTTTCATTGAAAATACCTTATAATATAACATTGTATGCTGTGTATCATTGAAAATACCTTATAATATAATCTAATATGCAGTGTATCGTTCAAAATACCTTATAATATAACGTAATATTTGCAGTCTATCATTGAAAATGCCTTGTAATATAAAGGAATATGCAGTGTCTCATTGAAAATCCCTTATAATATAACGTAATATGCAGTCTATCATTGAAAATACCTTATAATATAACGTAATATGCAGTGTATCATTGAAAATACTTTATAATATACCGGAATATGCAGTGTATCGTTCAAAATACCTTATAATATAACGTAATATTTGCAGTCTATCATTGAAAATGCCTTGTAATATAATGTAATATGCAGTGTCTCATTGGAAATCCCTTATAATATAACATAATATGCAGTGTTTCATTGAAAATACCTTATAATATAACATAGTATGCTGTGTATCATTGAAAATACCTTATAATATAACGTAATATGCAGTGTATCATTGAAAATACCTTATAATATAACGTAATATTTGCAGTGTATCATTGAAAATCCCTTATAATATAACGTAATATGCTGTGTATCATTGAATATACCTTATAATATAACATAATATGCTGTGTTTCATTGAAAATACCTTATAATATAACATAGTATGCTGTGTATCATTGAAAATACCTTATAATATAATCTAATATGCAGTGTTTCATTGAAAATACCTTATAATATAACATAGTATGCTGTGTATCATTGAAAATACCTTATAATATAATCTAATATGCAGTGTATCGTTCAAAATACCTTATAATATAACGTAATATTTGCAGTCTATCATTGAAAATGCCTTGTAATATAAAGGAATATGCAGTGTCTCATTGAAAATCCCTTATAATATAACGTAATATGCAGTCTATCGTTGAAAATACCTTATAATATAACGTAATATGCAGTGTATCATTGAAAATACTTTATAATATACCGGAATATGCAGTGTATCGTTCAAAATACCTTATAATATAACGTAATATTTGCAGTCTATCATTGAAAATGCCTTGTAATATAATGTAATATGCAGTGTCTCATTGGAAATCCCTTATAATATAACATAATATGCAGTGTTTCATTGAAAATACCTTATAATATAACATAGTATGCTGTGTATCATTGAAAATACCTTATAATATAAAGTAATATGCAGTGTATCATTGAAAATACCTTATAATATAACGTAATATTTGCAGTGTATCATTGAAAATACCTTATAATATAACGTAACATGCAGTCTATCATTGAAAATACCTTATAATATAACGTAATATGCAGTGTATTATTGAAAATACCTTATAATATAATGTAATATGCAGTGTATCATTGAAAATACTTTATAAATTAACGGAATATGCAGTGTCTCATTGAAAATACCATATAATATAACGTAATATGCAGTGTATTATTGAAAATACCTTATAAAATAATGTAATATGCAGTGTATCATTGAAAATACCTTATAATATAACGTAATATGCAGTGTATCATTGAAAATACCTTCTAATATAACGTAATATGCAGTCTATCATTGAAAATACCTTATAATATAACGTAATATGCAGTGTATTATTGAAAATACCTTATAAAATAATGTAATATGCAGTGTATCATTGAAAATACCTTATAATATAACATAATATGCAGTGTTTCATTGAAAATACCTTATAATATAACATAGTATGCTGTGTATCATTGAAAATACCTTATAATATAATCTAATATGCACGGTATCGTTCAAAATACCTTATAATATAACGTAATATTTGCAGTCTATCATTGAAAATGCCTTGTAATATAAAGGAATATGCAGTGTCTCATTGAAAATCCCTTATAATATAACGTAATATGCAGTCTATCATTGAAAATACCTTATAATATAACGTAATATGCAGTGTATTATTGAAAATACCTTATAAAATAATGTAATATGCAGTGTCTCATTGAAAATACCTTATAATATAACGTAATATGCAGTGTATCATTGAAAATACTTTATAATATACCGGAATATGCAGTGTATCGTTCAAAATACCTTATAATATAACGTAATATTTGCAGTCTATCATTGAAAATGCCTTGTAATATAATGTAATATGCAGTGTATCATTGAAAATACTTTATAATATAACGGAATATGCAGTGTCTCATTGGAAATCCCTTATAATATAACGTAATATGCTGTGTATCATTGAATATACCTTATAATATAACATAATATGCTGTGTATCATTGAAAATACCTTATAATATAACATAGTATGCTGTGTATCATTGAAAATACCTTATAATATAACGTAATATGCAGTGTTTCATTGAAAATACCTTATAATATAACATAGTATGCTGTGTATCATTGAAAATACCTTATAATATAATCTAATATGCAGTGTATCGTTCAAAATACCTTATAATATAACGTAATATTTGCAGTCTATCATTGAAAATGCCTTGTAATATAACGGAATATGCAGTGTCTCATTGAAAATCCCTTATAATATAACGTAATATGCAGTCTATCATTGAAAATACCTTATAATATAACGTAATATGCAGTGTATCATTGAAAATACTTTATAATATACCGGAATATGCAGTGTATCGTTCAAAATACCTTATAATATAACGTAATATTTGCAGTCTATCATTGAAAATGCCTTGTAATATAATGTAATATGCAGTGTCTCATTGGAAATCCCTTATAATATAACATAATATGCAGTGTTTCATTGAAAATACCTTATAATATAACATAGTATGCTGTGTATCATTGAAAATACCTTATAATATAAAGTAATATGCAGTGTATCATTGAAAATACCTTATAATATAACGTAATATTTGCAGTGTATCATTGAAAATACCTTATAATATAACGTAATATGCAGTGTATTATTGAAAATACCTTATAAAATAATGTAATATGCAGTGTCTCATTGGAAATCCCTTATAATATAACATAATATGCAGTGTTTCATTGAAAATACCTTATAATATAACATAGTATGCTGTGTATCATTGAAAATACCTTATAATATAATCTAATATGCACGGTATCGTTCAAAATACCTTATAATATAACGTAATATTTGCAGTATATCATTGAAAATGCCTTGTAATATAAAGGAATATGCAGTGTCTCATTGAAAATCCCTTATAATATAACGTAATATGCAGTCTATCATTGAAAATACCTTATAATATAACGTAATATGCAGTGTATTATTGAAAATACCTTATAAAATAATGTAATATGCAGTGTCTCATTGAAAATACCTTATAATATAACGTAATATGCAGTGTATCATTGAAAATACTTTATAATATACCGGAATATGCAGTGTATCGTTCAAAATACCTTATAATATAACGTAATATTTGCAGTCTATCATTGAAAATGCCTTGTAATATAATGTAATATGCAGTGTATCATTGAAAATACTTTATAATATAACGGAATATGCAGTGTCTCATTGGAAATCCCTTATAATATAACGTAATATGCTGTGTATCATTGAATATACCTTATAATATAACATAATATGCTGTGTTTCATTGAAAATACCTTATAATATAACATAGTATGCTGTGTATCATTGAAAATACCTTATAATATAATCTAATATGCAGTGTTTCATTGAAAATACCTTATAATATAACATAGTATGCTGTGTATCATTGAAAATACCTTATAAAATAATGTAATATGCAGTGTATCGTTCAAAATACCTTATAATATAACGTAATATGCAGTGTATCATTGAAAATACCTTCTAATATAACGTAACATGCAGTCTATCATTGAAAATACCTTATAATATAACGTAATATGCAGTGTATTATTGAAAATACCTTATAAAATAATGTAATATGCAGTGTCTCATTGGAAATCCCTTATAATATAACATAATATGCAGTGTTTCATTGAAAATACCTTATAATATAACATAGTATGCTGTGTATCATTGAAAATACCTTATAATATAATCTAATATGCACGGTATCGTTCAAAATACCTTATAATATAACGTAATATTTGCAGTCTATCATTGAAAATGCCTTGTAATATAAAGGAATATGCAGTGTCTCATTGAAAATCCCTTATAATATAACGTAATATGCAGTCTATCATTGAAAATACCTTATAATATAACGTAATATGCAGTGTATTATTGAAAATACCTTATAAAATAATGTAATATGCAGTGTCTCATTGAAAATACCTTATAATATAACGTAATATGCAGTGTATCATTGAAAATACTTTATAATATACCGGAATATGCAGTGTATCGTTCAAAATACCTTATAATATAACGTAATATTTGCAGTCTATCATTGAAAATGCCTTGTAATATAATGTAATATGCAGTGTATCATTGAAAATACTTTATAATATAACGGAATATGCAGTGTCTCATTGGAAATCCCTTATAATATAACGTAATATGCTGTGTATCATTGAATATACCTTATAATATAACATAATATGCTGTGTTTCATTGAAAATACCTTATAATATAACATAGTATGCTGTGTATCATTGAAAATACCTTATAATATAATCTAATATGCAGTGTTTCATTGAAAATACCTTATAATATAACATAGTATGCTGTGTATCATTGAAAATACCTTATAATATAATCTAATATGCAGTGTATCGTTCAAAATACCTTATAATATAACGTAATATTTGCAGTCTATCATTGAAAATGCCTTGTAATATAAAGGAATATGCAGTGTCTCATTGAAAATCCCTTATAATATAACGTAATATGCAGTCTATCATTGAAAATACCTTATAATATAACGTAATATGCAGTGTATCATTGAAAATACTTTATAATATACCGGAATATGCAGTGTATCGTTCAAAATACCTTATAATATAACGTAATATTTGCAGTCTATCATTGAAAATGCCTTGTAATATAATGTAATATGCAGTGTCTCATTGGAAATCCCTTATAATATAACATAATATGCAGTGTTTCATTGAAAATACCTTATAATATAACATAGTATGCTGTGTATCATTGAAAATACCTTATAATATAAAGTAATATGCAGTGTATCATTGAAAATACCTTATAATATAACGTAATATGCAGTGTATCATTGAAAATACCTTATAATATAACGTAACATGCCGTCTATCATTGAAAATACCTTATAATATAACGTAATATGCAGTGTATTATTGAAAATACCTTATAATATAATGTAATATGCAGTGTATCATTGAAAATACTTTATAAATTAACGGAATATGCAGTGTCTCATTGAAAATACCATATAATATAACGTAATATGCAGTGTATTATTGAAAATACATTATAAAATAATGTAATATGCAGTGTATCATTGAAAATACCTTATAATATAACGTAATATGCAGTGTATCATTGAAAATACTTTATAATATAACGGAATATGCAGTGTCTCATTGGAAATCCCTTATAATATAACGTAATATGCTGTGTATCATTGAATACACCTTATAATATAACGTAATATTTGCAGTCTATCATTGAAAATGCCTTGTAATATAACGTAATATGCAGTCTATCATTGAAAATACCTTATAATATAACGTAATATGCTGTGTATCATTGAAAATACCTTATTATATAACGTAATATGCAGTGTATCATTGAAAATACCTTATAAAATAATGTAATATGCAGTGTCTCATTGGAAATCCCTTATAATATAACATAATATGCAGTGTTTCATTGAAAATACCTTATAATATAACATAGTATGCTGTGTATCATTGAAAATACCTTATAATATAATCTAATATGCACGGTATCGTTCAAAATACCTTATAATATAACGTAATATTTGCAGTCTATCATTGAAAATGCCTTGTAATATAAAGGAATATGCAGTGTCTCATTGAAAATCCCTTATAATATAACGTAATATGCAGTCTATCATTGAAAATACCTTATAATATAACGTAATATGCAGTGTATTATTGAAAATACCTTATAAAATAATGTAATATGCAGTGTATCATTGAAAATACCTTATAATATAACGTAATATGCAGTGTATCATTGAAAATACCTTATAATATACCGGAATATGCAGTGTATCGTTCAAAATACCTTATAATATAACGTAATATTTGCAGTCTATCATTGAAAATGACTTGTAATATAATGTAATATGCAGTGTCTCATTGGAAATCCCTTATAATATAACATAATATGCAGTGTTTCATTGAAAATACCTTATAATATAACATAGTATGCTGTGTATCATTGAAAATACCTTATAATATAATCTAATATGCAGTGTATCGTTCAAAATACCTTATAATATAACGTAATATTTGCAGTCTATCATTGAAAATGCCTTGTAATATAAAGGAATATGCAGTGTCTCATAGAAAATCCCTTATAATATAACGTAACATGCAGTCTATCATTGAAAATACCTTATAATATAACGTAATATGCAGTGTATTATTGAAAATACCTTATAAAATAATGTAATATGCAGTGTATCATTGAAAATACCTTATAATATAACGTAATATGCAGTGTATCATTGAAAATACTTTATAATATACCGGAATATGCAGTGTATCGTTCAAAATACCTTATAATATAACGTAATATTTGCAGTCTATCATTGAAAATGCCTTGTAATATAACGTAATATGCAGTCTATCATTGAAAATACCTTATAATATAACGTAATATGCAGTGTATCATTGAAAATACCTTATAATATAACGTAATATGCAGTGTATCATTGAAAATACCTTATAAAATAATGTAATATGCAGTGTCTCATTGGAAATCCCTTATAATATAACATAATATGCAGTGTTTCATTGAAAATACCTTATAATATAACATAGTATGCTGTGTATCATTGAAAATACCTTATAATATAATCTAATATGCACGGTATCGTTCAAAATACCTTATAATATAACGTAATATTTGCAGTCTATCATTGAAAATGCCTTGTAATATAAAGGAATATGCAGTGTCTCATTGAAAATCCCTTATAATATAACGTAATATGCAGTCTATCATTGAAAATACCTTATAATATAACGTAATATGCAGTGTATTATTGAAAATACCTTATAAAATAATGTAATATGCAGTGTATCATTGAAAATACCTTATAATATAACGTAATATGCAGTGTATCATTGAAAATACTTTATAATATACCGGAATATGCAGTGTATCGTTCAAAATACCTTATAATATAACGTAATATTTGCAGTCTATCATTGAAAATGACTTGTAATATAATGTAATATGCAGTGTCTCATTGGAAATCCCTTATAATATAACATAATATGCAGTGTTTCATTGAAAATACCTTATAATATAACATAGTATGCTGTGTATCATTGAAAATACCTTATAATATAATCTAATATGCAGTGTATCGTTCAAAATACCTTATAATATAACGTAATATTTGCAGTCTATCATTGAAAATGCCTTGTAATATAAAGGAATATGCAGTGTCTCATTGAAAATCCCTTATAATATAACGTAATATGCAGTCTATCATTGAAAATACCTTATAATATAACGTAATATGCAGTGTATTATTGAAAATACCTTATAAAATAATGTAATATGCAGTGTATCATTGAAAATACCTTATAATATAACGTAATATGCAGTGTATCATTGAAAATACTTTATAATATACCGGAATATGCAGTGTATCGTTCAAAATACCTTATAATATAACGTAATATTTGCAGTCTATCATTGAAAATGCCTTGTAATATAACGTAATATGCAGTCTATCATTGAAAATACCTTATAATATAACGTAATATGCAGTGTATCATTGAAAATACCTTATAATATAACGTAATATGCAGTGTATCATTGAAAATACCTTATAAAATAATGTAATATGCAGTGTCTCATTGGAAATCCCTTATAATATAACATAATATGCAGTGTTTCATTGAAAATACCTTATAATATAACATAGTATGCTGTGTATCATTGAAAATACCTTATAATATAATCTAATATGCACGGTATCGTTCAAAATACCTTATAATATAACGTAATATTTGCAGTCTATCATTGAAAATGCCTTGTAATATAAAGGAATATGCAGTGTCTCATTGAAAATACCTTATAATATAACGTAATATGCAGTCTATCATTGAAAATACCTTATAATATAACGTAATATGCAGTGTATTATTGAAAATACCTTATAAAATAATGTAATATGCAGTGTATCATTGAAAATACCTTATAATATAACGTAATATGCAGTGTATCATTGAAAATACTTTATAATATACCGGAATATGCAGTGTATCGTTCAAAATACCTTATAATATAACGTAATATTTGCAGTCTATCATTGAAAATGCCTTGTAATATAATGTAATATGCAGTGTATCATTGAAAATACTTTGTAATATAACGGAATATGCAGTGTCTCATTGGAAATCCCTTATAATATAACGTAATATGCTGTGTATCATTGAATATACCTTATAATATAACATAATATGCTGTGTTTCATTGAAAATACCTTATAATATAACATAGCATGCTGTGTATCATTGAACATACCTTATAATATAATCAAATATGCAGTGTTTCATTGAAAATACCTTATAATATAACATTGTATGCTGTGTATCATTGAAAATACCTTATAATATAATCTAATATGCAGTGTATCGTTCAAAATACCTTATAATATAACGTAATATTTGCAGTCTATCATTGAAAATGCCTTGTAATATAAAGGAATATGCAGTGTCTCATTGAAAATCCCTTATAATATAACGTAATATGCAGTGTATCATTGAAAATACCTTATAATATAACGTAATATTTGCAGTGTATCATTGAAAATCCCTTATAATATAACGTAATATGCTGTGTATCATTGAATATACCTTATAATATAACATAATATGCTGTGTTTCATTGAAAATACCTTATAATATAACATAGTATGCTGTGTATCATTGAAAATACCTTATAATATAATCTAATATGCAGTGTTTCATTGAAAATACCTTATAATATAACATAGTATGCTGTGTATCATTGAAAATACCTTATAATATAATCTAATATGCAGTGTATCGTTCAAAATACCTTATAATATAACGTAATATTTGCAGTCTATCATTGAAAATGCCTTGTAATATAAAGGAATATGCAGTGTCTCATTGAAAATCCCTTATAATATAACGTAATATGCAGTCTATCGTTGAAAATACCTTATAATATAACGTAATATGCAGTGTATCATTGAAAATACTTTATAATATACCGGAATATGCAGTGTATCGTTCAAAATACCTTATAATATAACGTAATATTTGCAGTCTATCATTGAAAATGCCTTGTAATATAAAGGAATATGCAGTGTCTCATTGAAAATCCCTTATAATATAACGTAATATGCAGTCTATCGTTGAAAATACCTTATAATATAACGTAATATGCAGTGTATCATTGAAAATACTTTATAATATACCGGAATATGCAGTGTATCGTTCAAAATACCTTATAATATAACGTAATATTTGCAGTCTATCATTGAAAATGCCTTGTAATATAATGTAATATGCAGTGTCTCATTGGAAATCCCTTATAATATAACATAATATGCAGTGTTTCATTGAAAATACCTTATAATATAACATAGTATGCTGTGTATCATTGAAAATACCTTATAATATAACGTAATATGCAGTGTATCATTGAAAATACCTTATAATATAACGTAATATTTGCAGTGTATCATTGAAAATACCTTATAATATAACGTAACATGCAGTCTATCATTGAAAATACCTTATAATATAACGTAATATGCAGTGTATTATTGAAAATACCTTATAATATAATGTAATATGCAGTGTATCATTGAAAATACTTTATAAATTAACGGAATATGCAGTGTCTCATTGAAAATACCATATAATATAACGTAATATGCAGTGTATTATTGAAAATACCTTATAAAATAATGTAATATGCAGTGTATCATTGAAAATACCTTATAATATAACGTAATATGCAGTGTATCATTGAAAATACCTTCTAATATAACGTAACATGCAGTCTATCATTGAAAATACCTTATAATATAACGTAATATGCAGTGTATTATTGAAAATACCTTATAAAATAATGTAATATGCAGTGTCTCATTGGAAATCCCTTATAATATAACGTAATATGCAGTGTATCATTGAAAATACCTTATAATATAACATAGTATGCTGTGTATCATTGAAAATACCTTATAATATAATCTAATATGCACGGTATCGTTCAAAATACCTTATAATATAACGTAATATTTGCAGTCTATCATTGAAAATGCCTTGTAATATAAAGGAATATGCAGTGTCTCATTGAAAATCCCTTATAATATAACGTAATATGCAGTCTATCATTGAAAATACCTTATAATATAACGTAATATGCAGTGTATTATTGAAAATACCTTATAAAATAATGTAATATGCAGTGTCTCATTGAAAATACCTTATAATATAACGTAATATGCAGTGTATCATTGAAAATACTTTATAATATACCGGAATATGCAGTGTATCGTTCAAAATACCTTATAATATAACGTAATATTTGCAGTCTATCATTGAAAATGCCTTGTAATATAATGTAATATGCAGTGTATCATTGAAAATACTTTATAATATAACGGAATATGCAGTGTCTCATTGGAAATCCCTTATAATATAACGTAATATGCTGTGTATCATTGAATATACCTTATAATATAACATAATATGCTGTGTTTCATTGAAAATACCTTATAATATAACATAGTATGCTGTGTATCATTGAAAATACCTTATAATATAACGTAATATGCAGTGTTTCATTGAAAATACCTTATTATATAACATAGTATGCTGTGTATCATTGAAAATACCTTATAATATAATCTAATATGCAGTGTATCGTTCAAAATACCTTATAATATAACGTAATATTTGCAGTCTATCATTGAAAATGCCTTGTAATATAAAGGAATATGCAGTGTCTCATTGAAAATCCCTTATAATATAACGTAATATGCAGTCTATCATTGAAAATACCTTATAATATAACGTAATATGCAGTGTATCATTGAAAATACTTTATAATATACCGGAATATGCAGTGTATCGTTCAAAATACCTTATAATATAACGTAATATTTGCAGTCTATCATTGAAAATGCCTTGTAATATAATGTAATATGCAGTGTCTCATTGGAAATCCCTTATAATATAACATAATATGCAGTGTTTCATTGAAAATACCTTATAATATAACATAGTATGCTGTGTATCATTGAAAATACCTTATAATATAAAGTAATATGCAGTGTATTATTGAAAATACCTTATAATATAACGTAATATTTGCAGTGTATCATTGAAAATACCTTATAATATAACGTAATATGCAGTGTATTATTGAAAATACCTTATAAAATAATGTAATATGCAGTGTCTCATTGGAAATCCCTTATAATATAACATAATATGCAGTGTTTCATTGAAAATACCTTATAATATAACATAGTATGCTGTGTATCATTGAAAATACCTTATAATATAATCTAATATGCACGGTATCGTTCAAAATACCTTATAATATAACGTAATATTTGCAGTCTATCATTGAAAATGCCTTGTAATATAAAGGAATATGCAGTGTCTCATTGAAAATCCCTTATAATATAACGTAATATGCAGTCTATCGTTGAAAATACCTTATAATATAACGTAATATGCAGTGTATCATTGAAAATACTTTATAATATACCGGAATATGCAGTGTATCGTTCAAAATACCTTATAATATAACGTAATATTTGCAGTCTATCATTGAAAATGCCTTGTAATATAAAGGAATATGCAGTGTCTCATTGAAAATCCCTTATAATATAACGTAATATGCAGTCTATCGTTGAAAATACCTTATAATATAACGTAATATGCAGTGTATCATTGAAAATACTTTATAATATACCGGAATATGCAGTGTATCGTTCAAAATACCTTATAATATAACGTAATATTTGCAGTCTATCATTGAAAATGCCTTGTAATATAATGTAATATGCAGTGTCTCATTGGAAATCCCTTATAATATAACATAATATGCAGTGTTTCATTGAAAATACCTTATAATATAACATAGTATGCTGTGTATCATTGAAAATACCTTATAATATAAAGTAATATGCAGTGTATCATTGAAAATACCTTATAATATAACGTAATATTTGCAGTGTATCATTGAAAATACCTTATAATATAACGTAACATGCAGTCTATCATTGAAAATACCTTATAATATAACGTAATATGCAGTGTATTATTGAAAATACCTTATAATATAATGTAATATGCAGTGTATCATTGAAAATACTTTATAAATTAACGGAATATGCAGTGTCTCATTGAAAATACCATATAATATAACGTAATATGCAGTGTATTATTGAAAATACCTTATAAAATAATGTAATATGCAGTGTATCATTGAAAATACCTTATAATATAACGTAATATGCAGTGTATCATTGAAAATACCTTCTAATATAACGTAACATGCAGTCTATCATTGAAAATACCTTATAATATAACGTAATATGCAGTGTATTATTGAAAATACCTTATAAAATAATGTAATATGCAGTGTCTCATTGGAAATCCCTTATAATATAACGTAATATGCAGTGTATCATTGAAAATACCTTATAATATAACATAGTATGCTGTGTATCATTGAAAATACCTTATAATATAATCTAATATGCACGGTATCGTTCAAAATACCTTATAATATAACGTAATATTTGCAGTCTATCATTGAAAATGCCTTGTAATATAAAGGAATATGCAGTGTCTCATTGAAAATCCCTTATAATATAACGTAATATGCAGTCTATCATTGAAAATACCTTATAATATAACGTAATATGCAGTGTATTATTGAAAATACCTTATAAAATAATGTAATATGCAGTGTCTCATTGAAAATACCTTATAATATAACGTAATATGCAGTGTATCATTGAAAATACTTTATAATATACCGGAATATGCAGTGTATCGTTCAAAATACCTTATAATATAACGTAATATTTGCAGTCTATCATTGAAAATGCCTTGTAATATAATGTAATATGCAGTGTATCATTGAAAATACTTTATAATATAACGGAATATGCAGTGTCTCATTGGAAATCCCTTATAATATAACGTAATATGCTGTGTATCATTGAAAATACCTTATAATATAACATAATATGCTGTGTTTCATTGAAAATACCTTATAATATAACATAGTATGCTGTGTATCATTGAAAATACCTTATAATATAATCTAATATGCAGTGTATCATTGAAAATGGCTTATAATATAACATATTATGCTGTGTATCATTGAAAATACCTTATAATATAATCTAATATGCAGTGTATCGTTCAAAATACCTTATAATATAACGTAATATTTGCAGTCTATCATTGAAAATGCCTTGTAATATAAAGGAATATGCAGTGTCTCATTGAAAATCCCTTATAATATAACGTAATATGCAGTCTATCATTGAAAATACCTTATAATATAACGTAATATGCAGTGTATCATTGAAAATACTTTATAATATACCGGAATATGCAGTGTATCGTTCAAAATACCTTATAATATAACGTAATATTTGCAGTCTATCATTGAAAATGCCTTGTAATATAATGTAATATGCAGTGTCTCATTGGAAATCCCTTATAATATAACATAATATGCAGTGTTTCATTGAAAATACCTTATAATATAACATAGTATGCTGTGTATCATTGAAAATACCTTATAATATAACGTAATATGCAGTGTATCATTGAAAATACCTTATAATATAACATAGTATGCTGTGTATCATTGAAAATACCTTATAATATAACGTAATATGCAGTGTATTATTGAAAATACCTTATAAAATAATGTAATATGCAGTGTCTCATTAGAAATCCCTTATAATATAACGTAATATGCAGTGTTTCATTGAAAATACCTTATAATATAACGTAATATGCAGTGTATCATTGAAAATACCTTATAATATAATCTAATATGCACGGTATCGTTCAAAATACCTTATAATATAACGTAATATTTGCAGTCTATCATTGAAAATGCCTTGTAATATAAAGGAATATGCAGTGTCTCATTGAAAATCCCTTAGAATATAACATAGTATGCTGTGTATCATTGAAAATACCTTATAATATAACGTAATATGCAGTGTATTATTGAAAATACCTTATAAAATAATGTAATATGCAGTGTCTCATTGAAAATACCTTATAATATAACGTAATATGCAGTGTATCATTGAAAATACTTTATAATATACCGGAATATGCAGTGTATCGTTCAAAATACCTTATAATATAACGTAATATTTGCAGTCTATCATTGAAAATGCCTTGTAATATAATGTAATATGCAGTGTATCATTGAAAATACTTTATAATATAACGGAATATGCAGTGTCTCATTGGACATCCCTTATAATATAACGTAATATGCTGTGTATCATTGAATATACCTTATAATATAACATAATATGCTGTGTTTCATTGAAAATACCTTATAATATAACATAGTATGCTGTGTATCATTGAAAATACCTTATAATATAATCTAATATGCAGTGTTTCATTGAAAATACCTTATAATATAACATAGTATGCTGTGTATCATTGAAAATACCTTATAAAATAATGTAATATGCAGTGTATCGTTCAAAATACCTTATAATATAACGTAATATGCAGTGTATCATTGAAAATACCTTCTAATATAACGTAACATGCAGTCTATCATTGAAAATACCTTATAATATAACGTAATATGCAGTCTATCATTGAAAATACCTTATAATATAACGTAATATGCAGTGTATTATTGAAAATACCTTATAAAATAATGTAATATGCACTGTCTCATTGAAAATACCTTATAATATAACGTAATATGCAGTGTATCATTGAAAATACTTTATAATATACCGGAATATGCAGTGTATCGTTCAAAATACCTTATAATATAACGTAATATTTGCAGTCTATCATTGAAAATGCCTTGTAATATAATGTAATATGCAGTGTATCATTGAAAATACTTTATAATATAACGGAATATGCAGTGTCTCATTGGAAATCCCTTATAATATAACGTAATATGCTGTGTATCATTGAATATACCTTATAATATAACATAATATGCAGTGTTTCATTGGAAATCCCTTATAATATAACATAGTATGCTGTGTATCATTGAAAATACCTTATAATATAACGTAATATGCAGTGTTTCATTGAAAATACCTTATAATATAACATAGTATGCTGTGTATCATTGAAAATACCTTATAATATAATCTAATATGCAGTGTATCGTTCAAAATACCTTATAATATAACGTAATATTTGCAGTCTATCATTGAAAATGCCTTGTAATATAAAGGAATATGCAGTGTCTCATTGAAAATCCCTTATAATATAACGTAATATGCAGTCTATCATTGAAAATACCTTATAATATAACGTAATATGCAGTGTATCATTGAAAATACTTTATAATATACCGGAATATGCAGTGTATCGTTCAAAATACCTTATAATATAACGTAATATTTGCAGTCTATCATTGAAAATGCCTTGTAATATAATGTAATATGCAGTGTCTCATTGGAAATCCCTTATAATATAACATAATATGCAGTGTTTCATTGAAAATACCTTATAATATAACATAGTATGCTGTGTATCATTGAAAATACCTTATAATATAAAGTAATATGCAGTGTATCATTGAAAATACCTTATAATATAACGTAATATGCAGTGTATTATTGAAAATACCTTATAATATAATGTAATATGCAGTGTATCATTGAAAATACTTTATAAATTAACGGAATATGCAGTGTCTCATTGAAAATACCATATAATATAACGTAATATGCAGTGTATTATTGAAAATACCTTATAAAATAATGTAATATGCAGTGTATCATTGAAAATACCTTATAATATAACGTAATATGCAGTGTATCATTGAAAATACCTTCTAATATAACGTAACATGCAGTCTATCATTGAAAATACCTTATAATATAACGTAATATGCAGTGTATTATTGAAAATACCTTATAAAATAATGTAATATGCAGTGTCTCATTGGAAATCCCTTATAATATAACATAATATGCAGTGTATCATTGAAAATACCTTATAATATAACGTAATATGCAGTGTATCATTGAAAATACTTTATAATATACCGGAATATGCAGTGTATCGTTCAAAATACCTTATAATATAACGTAATATTTGCAGTCTATCATTGAAAATGCCTTGTAATATAATGTAATATGCAGTGTATCATTGAAAATACTTTATAATATAACGGAATATGCAGTGTCTCATTGGAAATCCCTTATAATATAACGTAATATGCTGTGTATCATTGAATATACCTTATAATATAATCAAATATGCAGTGTATCGTTCAAAATAACTTATAATATAACATAATATTTGCAGTTTATCATTGAAAATGCCTTGTAATATAACGTAATATGCAGTGTATCAGTGAAAATACCTTATAATATAACGTAATATGCAGTGTACCATTGAAAATACTTTATAATATAAAGGAATATGCAGTGTCTCATTGAAAATCCCTTATAATATAACGTAATATGCAGTCTATCATTGAAAATACCTTATAATATAACGTAATATGCAGTGTATTATTGAAAATACCTTATAATATAACGTAATATGCAGTGTATCATTGTAAATACCTTATATTATAACGTAATATGCAGTGTATTATTGAAAATACCTTATAATATAACGTAACATGCAGTCTATCATTGAAAATACCTTATAATATAAAGTAATATGCAGTGTATCATTGAAAATACCTTATAATATAACGTAATATGCAGTGTATCATTGAAAATACCTTATAATATAACGTAACATGCAGTCTATCATTGAAAATACCTTATAATATAACGAAATATGCAGTGTATTATTGAAAATACCTTATAATATAATGTAATATGCAGTGTATCATTGAAAATACTTTATAAATTAACGGAATATGCAGTGTCTCATTGAAAATACCATATAATATAACGTAATATGCAGTGTATTATTGAAAATACCTTATAAAATAATGTAATATTCAGTGTATCATTGAAAATACCTTATAATATAACGTAATATGCAGTGTATCATTGAAAATACTTTATAATATAACGGAATATGCAGTGTCTCATTGGAAATCCCTTATAATATAACGTAATATGCTGTGTATCATTGAATATACCTTATAATATAACATAATATGCTGTGTTTCATTGAAAATACCTTATAATATAACATAGTATGCTGTGTATCATTGAAAATACCTTATAATATAATCTAATATGCAGTGTTTCATTGAAAATACCTTATAATATAACATAGTATGCTGTGTATCATTGAAAATACCTTATAATATAATCTAATATGCAGTGTATCGTTCAAAATACCTTATAATATAACGTAATATTTGCAGTCTATCATTGAAAATGCCTTGTAATATAAAGGAATATGCAGTGTCTCATTGAAAATCCCTTATAATATAACGTAATATGCAGTCTATCATTGAAAATACCTTATAATATAACGTAATATGCAGTGTATCATTGAAAATACTTTATAATATACCGGAATATGCAGTGTATCGTTCAAAATACCTTATAATATAACGTAATATTTGCAGTCTATCATTGAAAATGCCTTGTAATATAATGTAATATGCAGTGTCTCATTGGAAATCCCTTATAATATAACATAATATACAGTGTTTCATTGAAAATACCTTATAATATAACATAGTATGCTGTGTATCATTGAAAATACCTTATAATATAAAGTAATATGCAGTGTATCATTGAAAATACCTTATAATATAACGTAATATGCAGTGTATCATTGAAAATACTTTATAATATAAAGGAATATGCAGTGTCTCATTGAAAATCCCTTATAATATAACGTAATATGCAGTCTATCATTGAAAATACCTTATAATATAACGTAATATGCAGTGTATTATTGAAAATACATTATAATATAACGTAATATGCAGTGTATCATTGTAAATACCTTATATTATAACGTAATATGCAGTGTATTATTGAAAATACCTTATAATATAACGTAACATGCAGTCTATCATTGAAAATACCTTATAATATAAAGTAATATGCAGTGTATCATTTAAAATACTTTATAATATAACGTAATATGCAGTGTATCATTGAAAATACCTTATAATATAACGTAATATGCAGTGTATTATTGAAAATACCTTATAATATAATGTAATATGCAGTGTATCATTGAAAATACTTTATAAATTAACGGAATATGCAGTGTCTCATTGAAAATACCATATAATATAACGTAATATGCAGTGTATTATTGAAAATACCTTATAAAATAATGTAATATGCAGTGTATCATTGAAAATACCTTATAATATAACGTAATATGCAGTGTATCATTGAAAATACTTTATAATATAACGGAATATGCAGTGTCTCATTGGAAATCGCTTATAATATAACGTAATATGCTGTGTATCATTGAATACACCTTATAATATAACGTAATATTTGCAGTCTATCATTGAAAATGCCTTGTAATATAACGTAATATGCAGTCTATCATTGAAAATACCTTATAATATAACGTAATATGCTGTGTATCATTGAAAATACCTTATTATATAACGTAATCTGCAGTGTATCATTGAAAATACCTTATAAAATAATGTAATATGCAGTGTCTCATTGGAAATCCCTTATAATATAACATAATATGCAGTGTTTCATTGAAAATACCTTATAATATAACATAGTATGCTGTGTATCATTGAAAATACCTTATAATATAATCTAATATGCACGGTATCGTTCAAAATACCTTATAATATAACATAATATTTGCAGTTTATCATTGAAAATGCCTTGTAATATAACGTAATATGCAGTGTATCATTGAAAATACCTTATAATATAACGTAATATGCAGTGTATCATTGAAAATACTTTATAATATAAAGGAATATGCAGTGTCTCATTGAAAATCCCTTATAATATAACGTAATATGCAGTCTATCATTGAAAATACCTTATAATATAACGTAATATGCAGTGTATTATTGAAAATACCTTATAATATAACGTAATATGCAGTGTATCATTGTAAATACCTTATATTATAACGTAATATGCAGTGTATTATTGAAAATACCTTATAATATAACGTAACATGCAGTCTATCATTGAAAATACCTTATAATATAAAGTAATATGCAGTGTATCATTGAAAATACCTTATAATATAACGTAATATGCAGTGTATCATTGAAAATACCTTATAATATAACGTAACATGCAGTCTATCATTGAAAATACCTTATAATATAACGAAATATGCAGTGTATTATTGAAAATACCTTATAATATAATGTAATATGCAGTGTATCATTGAAAATACTTTATAAATTAACGGAATATGCAGTGTCTCATTGAAAATACCATATAATATAACGTAATATGCAGTGTATTATTGAAAATACCTTATAAAATAATGTAATATTCAGTGTATCATTGAAAATACCTTATAATATAACGTAATATGCAGTGTATCATTGAAAATACTTTATAATATAACGGAATATGCAGTGTCTCATTGGAAATCGCTTATAATATAACGTAATATGCTGTGTATCATTGAATACACCTTATAATATAACGTAATATTTGCAGTCTATCATTGAAAATGCCTTGTAATATAACGTAATATGCAGTCTATCATTGAAAATACCTTATAATATAACGTAATATGCTGTGTATCATTGAAAATACCTTATTATATAACGTAATCTGCAGTGTATCATTGAAAATACCTTATAAAATAATGTAATATGCAGTGTCTCATTGGAAATCCCTTATAATATAACATAATATGCAGTGTTTCATTGAAAATACCTTATAATATAACATAGTATGCTGTGTATCATTGAAAATACCTTATAATATAATCTAATATGCACGGTATCGTTCAAAATACCTTATAATATAACGTAATATTTGCAGTCTATCATTGAAAATGCCTTGTAATATAAAGGAATATGCAGTGTCTCATTGAAAATCCCTTATAATATAACGTAATATGCAGTCTATCATTGAAAATACCTTATAATATAACGTAATATGCAGTGTATTATTGAAAATACCTTATAAAATAATGTAATATCCAGTGTATCATTGAAAATACCTTATAATATAACGTAATATGCAGTGTATCTTTGAAAATACTTTATAATATACCGGAATATGCAGTGTATCGTTCAAAATACCTTATAATATAACGTAATATTTGCAGTCTATCATTGAAAATGCCTTGTAATATAACGTAATATGCAGTGTATCATTGAAAATACCTTATAATATAACGTAATATGCAGTGTATCATTGAAAATACTTTATAATATAACGGAATATGCAGTGTCTCATTGGAAATCCCTTATAATATAACGTAATATGCTGTGTATCATTGAATATACCTTATAATATAATCTAATATGCAGTGTATCATTGAAAATACCTTATAATATTACGTAATATGCAGTGTATCATTGTAAATACCTTATAATATAACGTAATATGCAGTGTATTATTGAAAATACCTTATAATATAACGTAACATGCAGTCTATCATTGAAAATACCTTATAATATAAAGTAATATGCAGTGTATCATTGAAAATACCTTATAATATAACGTAATATGCAGTGTATCATTGAAAATACCTTCTAATATAACGTAACATGCAGTCTATCATTGAAAATACCTTATAATATAACGTAATATGCAGTGTATTATTGAAAATACCTTATAATATAACGGAATATGCAGTGTCTCATTGGAAATCCGTTATAATATAACGTAATATGCTGTGTATCATTGAATATACCTTATAATATAATCTAATATGCAGTGTATCATTGAAAATACCTTATAATATAACGTAATATGCAGTGTATCATTGAAAATACCTTATAATATAACGTAATATGCAGTGTATTATTGAAAATACCTTATAATATAACGTAACATGCAGTCAATCATTGAAAATACCTTATAATATAAAGTAATATGCAGTGTATCATTGAAAATACCTTATAATATAACGTAATATGCAGTGTATCATTGAAAATACCTTATAATATAACGTAACATGCAGTCTATCATTGAAAATACCTTATAATATAACGTAATATGCAGTGTATCATTGAAAATACCTTATAATATAACGTAATATGCAGTGTATCATTGAAAATACTGTATAATATAACGGAATATGCAGTGTCTCATTGGAAATCCCTTATAATATAACGTAATATGCTGTGTATCATTGAATACACCTTATAATATAATCTAATATGCAGTGTATCGTTCAAAATACCTTATAATATAACGTAATATTTGCAGTCTATCATTGAAAATGCCTTGTAATATAACGTAATATGCAGTGTATCATTGAAAATACCTTATAATATAATGTAATATGCAGTGTATCATAGAAAATACTTTATAAATTAACGGAATATGCAGTGTCTCATTGAAAATACCATATAATATAACGTAATATGCAGTGTATTATTGAAAATACCTTATAAAATAATGTAATATGCAGTGTATCATTGAAAATACCTTATAATATAACGTAATATGCAGTGTATCATTGAAAATACCTTATAATATAACGTAACATGCAGTCTATCATTGAAAATACCTTATAATATGACGTAATATGCAGTGTATTATTGAAAATACCTTATAAAATAATGTAATATGCAGTGTATCATTGAAAATACCTTATAATATAACGTAATATGCAGTGTATCATTGAAAATACTTTATAATATACCGGAATATGCAGTGTATCGTTCAAAATACCTTATAATATAACGTAATATGCAGTGTATCATTGAAAATACTTTATAATATAACGGAATATGCAGTGTCTCATTGGAAATCCCTTATAATATAACATAATATGCTGTGTATCATTGAATATACCCTATAATATAATCTAATATGCAGTGTATCATTGAAAATACCTTATAATATAACGTAATATGCAGTGTATCATTGTAAATACCTTATAATATAACGTAATATGCAGTGTATTATTGAAAACAGCTTATAATATAACGTAACATGCAGTCTATCATTGAAAATACCTTATAATATAAAGTAATATGCAGTGTATCATTGAAAATACCTTATAATATAACGTAATATGCAGTGTATCATTGAAAATACCTTCTAATATAACGTAACATGCAGTCTATCATTGAAAATACCTTATAATATAACGTAATATGCAGTGTATTATTGAAAATACCTTATAATATAACGGAATATGCAGTGTCTCATTGGAAATCCGTTATAATATAAGGTAATATGCTGTGTATCATTGAATATACCTTATAATATAACGTAACATGCAGTCTATCATTGAAAATACCTTATAATATAAAGTAATATGCAGTGTATCATTGAAAATACCTTATAATATAACGTAATATGCAGTGTATCATTGAAAATACCTTCTAATATAACGTAACATGCAGTCTATCATTGAAAATACCTTATAATATAACGTAATATGCAGTGTATTATTGAAAATACCTTATAATATAACGGAATATGCAGTGTCTCATTGGAAATCCGTTATAATATAACGTAATATGCTGTGTATCATTGAATATACCTTATAATATAATCTAATATGCAGTGTATCATTGAAAATACCTTATAATATAACGTAATATGCAGTGTATCATTGAAAATACCTTATAATATAACGTAATATGCAGTGTATTATTGAAAATACCTTATAATATAACGTAACATGCAGTCTATCATTGAAAATACCTTATAATATAAAGTAATATGCAGTGTATCATTGAAAATACCTTATAATATAACGTAATATGCAGTGTATCATTGAAAATACCTTATAATATAACGTAACATGCAGTCTATCATTGAAAATACCTTATAATATAACGTAATATGCAGTGTATTATTGAAAATACCTTATAATATAATGTAATATGCAGTGTATCATTGAAAATACTTTATAAATTAACGGAATATGCAGTGTCTCATTGAAAATACCATATAATATAACGTAATATGCAGTGTATTATTGAAAATACCTTATAAAATAATGTAATATGCAGTGTATCATTGAAAATACCTTATAATATAACGTAATATGCAGTGTATCATTGAACATACTTTATAATATAACGGAATATGCAGTGTCTCATTGGAAATCCCTTATAATATAACGTAATATGCTGTGTATCATTGAATACACCTTATAATATAATCTAATATGCAGTGTATAGTTCAAAATACCTTATAATATAACGTAATATTTGCAGTCTATCATTGAAAATGCCTTGTAATATAACGTAATATGCAGTGTATCATTGAAAATACCTTATAATATAACATAGTATGCTGTGTATCATTGAAAATACCTTATAATATAATCTAATATGCACGGTATCGTTCAAAATACCTTATAATATAACGTAATATTTGCAATCTATCATTGAAAATGCCTTGTAATATAAAGGAATATGCAGTGTCTCATTGAAAATCCCTTATAATATAACGTAATATGCAGTCTATCATTGAAAATACCTTATAATATAACGTAATATGCAGTGTATTATTGAAAATACCTTATAAAATAATGTAATATGCAGTGTATCATTGAAAATACCTTATAATATAACGTAATATGCAGTGTATCATTGAAAATACTTTATAATATACCGGAATATGCAGTGTATTGTTCAAAATACCTTATAATATAACGTAATATTTGCAGTCTATCATTGAAAATGCCTTGTAATATAATGTAATATGCAGTGTCTCATTGGAAATCCCTTATAATATAACATAATATGCAGTGTTTCATTGAAAATACCTTATAATATAACATAGTATGCTGTGAATCATTGAAAATACCTTATAATATAATCTAATATGCAGTGTATCGTTCAAAATACCTTATAATATAACGTAATATTTGTAGTCTATCATTGAAAATACCTTATAATATAATCTAATATGCAGTGTATCGTTCAAAGTACCTTATAATATAACGTAATATTTGCAGTCTATCATTGAAAATGCCTTGTAATATAAAGGAATATGCAGTGTCTCATTGAAAATCCCTTATAATATAACGTAATATGCAGTCTATCATTGAAAATACCTTATAATATAACGTAATATGCAGTGTATCATTGAAAATACTTTATAATATACCGGAATATGCAGTGTATCGTTCAAAATACCTTATAATATAACGTAATATTTGCAGTCTATCATTGAAAATGCCTTGTAATATAATGTAATATGCAGTGTCTCATTGGAAATCTCTTATAATATAACATAATATGCAGAGTTTCATTGAAAATACCTTATAATATAACATAGTATGCTGTGTATCATTGAAAATACCTTATAATATAATCTAATATGCAGTGTATCGTTCAAAATACCTTATAATATATCGTAATATTTGCAGTCTATCATTGAAAATGCCTTGTAATATAAAGGAATATGCAGTGTCTCATTGAAAATCCCTTATAATATAACGTAATATGCAGTCTATCATTGAAAATACCTTATAATATAACGTAATATGCAGTCTATCATTGAAAATACCTTATGATATAACGTAATATGCAGTGTATTATAGAAAATACCTTATAATATAACGGAATATGCAGTGTCTCATTGGAAATCCGTTATAATATAACGTAATATGCTGTGTATCATTGAATATACCTTATAATATAATCTAATATGCAGTGTATCATTGAAAATACCTTATAATATAACGTAATATGCAGTGTATCATTGAAAATACCTTATAATATAACGTAACATGCAGTCTATCATTGAAAATACCTTATAATATAACGTAATATGCAGTGTATTATTGAAAATACCTTATAATATAATGTAATATGCAGTGTATCATTGAAAATACCTTATAATATAACGTAATATGCAGTGTATCATTGAACATACTTTATAATATAACGGAATATGCAGTGTCTCATTGGAAATCCCTTATAATATAACGTAATATGCTGTGTATCATTGAATACACTTTATAATATAATCTAATATGCACGGTATCGTTCAAAATACCTTATAATATAACGTAATATTCGCAGTCTATCATTGAAAATGCCTTGTAATATAACGTAATATGCAGTGTATCATTGAAAATACCTTATAAAATAATGTAATATGCAGTGTCTCATTGGAAATCCCTTATAATATAACATAATATGCAGTGTTTCATTGAAAATACCTTATAATATAACATAGTATGCTGTGTATAATTGAAAATACCCTATAATATAATCTAATATGCACGGTATCGTTCAAAATACCTTATAATATAACGTAATATTTGCAATCTATCATTGAAAATGCCTAGTAATATAAAGGAATATGCAGTGTCTCATTGAAAATCCCTTATAATATAACGTAATATGCAGTCTATCATTGAAAATACCTTATAATATAACGTAATATGCAGTGTATTATTGAAAATACCTTATAAAATAATGTAATATGCAGTGTATCATTGAAAATACCTTATAATATAACGTAATATGCAGTGTATCATTGAAAATACTTTATAATATACCGGAATATGCAGTGTATTGTTCAAAATACCTTATAATATAACGTAATATTTGCAGTCTATCATTGAAAATGCCTTGTAATATAATGTAATATGCAGTGTCTCATTGGAAATCCCTTATAATATAACATAATATGCAGTGTTTCATTGAAAATACCTTATAATATAACATAGTATGCTGTGAATCATTGAAAATACCTTATAATATAATCTAATATGCAGTGTATCGTTCAAAATACCTTATAATATAACGTAATATTTGCAGTCTATCATTGAAAATACCTTATAATATAATCTAATATGCAGTGTATCGTTCAAAGTACCTTATAATATAACGTAATATTTGCAGTCTATCATTGAAAATGCCTTGTAATATAAAGGAATATGCAGTGTCTCATTGAAAATCCCTTATAATATAACGTAATATGCAGTCTATCATTGAAAATACCTTATAATATAACGTAATATGCAGTGTATCATTGAAAATACTTTATAATATACCGGAATATGCAGTGTATCGTTCAAAATACCTTATAATATAACGTAATATTTGCAGTCTATCATTGAAAATGCCTTGTAATATAATGTAATATGCAGTGTCTCATTGGAAATCTCTTATAATATAACATAATATGCAGTGTTTCATTGAAAATACCTTATAATATAACATAGTATGCTGTGTATCATTGAAAATACCTTATAATATAATCTAATATGCAGTGTATCGTTCAAAATACCTTATAATATAACGTAATATTTGCAGTCTATCATTGAAAATGCCTTATAATATAACGTAACATGCAGTCTATCATTGAAAATACCTTATAATATAACGTAATATGCAGTGTATTATTGAAAATACCTTATAATATAATGTAATATGCAGTGTACCATTGAAAATACTTTATAAATTAACGGAATATGCAGTGTCTCATTGAAAATACCATATAATATAACGTAATATGCAGTGTATTATTGAAAATACCTTATAATATAATGTAATATGCAGTGTATCATTGAAAATACTTTATAATATAACGGAATATGCAGTGTCTCATTGGAAATCCCTTATAATATAGCGTAATATGCTGTGTATCATTGAATATACCTTATAATATAATCTAATATGCAGTGTATCGTTCAAAATACCTTATAATATAACGTAATATTTGCAGTCTATCATTGAAAATGCCTTGTAATATAACGTAATATGCAGTGTATCATTGAAAATACCTTATAATATAACGTAATATGCAGTGTATCATTGAAAATACTTTATAATATAACGGAATATGCAGTGTCTCATTGGAAATCCCTTATAATATAACGTAATATGCTGTGTATCATTGAATATACCTTATAATATAATCTAATATGCAGTGTATCATTGAATATACCTTATAATATAACGTAATATGCAGTGTATCATTGTAAATACCTTATAATATAACGTAATATACAGTGTATTATTGAAAATACCTTATAATATAACGTAACATGCAGTCTATCATTGAAAATACCTTATAATATAAAGTAATATGCAGTGTATCATTGAAAATACCTTATAATATAACGTAATATGCAGTGTATCATTGAAAACACCTTATAATATAACGTAACATGCAGTCTATCATTGAAAATACCTTATAATATAACGTAATATGCAGTGTATTATTGAAAATACCTTATAATATAATGTAATATGCAGTGTATCATTGAAAATACTTTATAAATTAACGGAATATGCAGTGTCTCATTGAAAATACCATATAATATAACGTAATATGCAGTGTATTATTGAAAATACCTTATAAAATAATGTAATATGCAGTGTATCATTGAAAATACCTTATAATATAACGTAATATGCAGTGTATCATTGAAAATACTTTATAATATAACGGAATATGCAGTGTCTCATTGGAAATCCCTTATAATATAACGTAATATGCTGTGTATCATTGAATACACCTTATAATATAATCTAATATGCAGTGTATCGTTCAAAATACCTTATAATATAACGTAATATTTGCAGTCTATCATTGAAAATGCCTTGTAATATAACGTAATATGCAGTGTATCATTGAAAATACCTTATAATATAACGTAATATGCTGTGTATCATTGAAAATACCTTATTATATAACGTAATATGCAGTGTATCATTGAAAATACCTTATAATATAACGTAATATGCAGTGTATCATTGAAAATACCTTATGGTATAACATAATATGCAGTGTATCATTGAAAATACCTTATAATATAACGTAATATGCTGTGTATCATTGAAAATACCTTATTATATAACGTAATATGCAGTGTATCATTGAAAATACCTTATAAAATAATGTAATATGCAGTGTATCATTGAAAATACTTTATAATATAACGGAATATGCAGTGTCTCATTGGAAATCCCTTATAATATAACGTAATATGCTGTGTATCATTGAAAATACCTTATAATATAACATAGTATGCTGTGTATCATTGAAAATACCTTATAATATAATCTAATATGCACGGTATCGTTCAAAATACCTTATAATATAACGTAATATTTGCAGTCTATCAATGAAAATGCCGTGTAATATAAAGGAATATGCAGTGTCTCATTGAAAATCCCTTATAATATAACGTAATATGCAGTCTATCATTGAAAATACCTTATAATATAACGTAATATGCAGTGTATCATTGAAAATACTTTATAATATACCGGAATATGCAGTGTATCGTTCAAAATACCTTATAATATAACGTAATATTTGCAGTCTATCATTGAAAATGCCTTGTAATATAATGTAATATGCAGTGTCTCATTGGAAATCCCTTATAATATAACATAATATGCAGTGTTTCATTGAAAATACCTTATAATATAACATAGTATGCTGTGTATCATTGAAAATACCTTATAATAGAATCTAATATGCAGTGTATCGTTCAAAATACCTTATGATATAACGTAATATTTGCAGTCTATCATTGAAAATACCTTATAATATAATCTAATATGCAGTGTATCGTTCAAAATACCTTATAATATAACGTAATATTTGCAGTCTATCATTGAAAATGCCTTGTAATATAACGTAATATGCAGTGTATCATTGAAAATACCTCATAATATAACGTAATATGCTGTGTATCATTGAAAATACCTTATTATATAACGTAATATGCAGTGTATCATTGAAAATACCTTATAATATAACGTAATATGCAGTGTATCATTGAAAATACCTTATGATATAACGTAATATGCAGTGTATCATTGAAAATACCTTATAAAATAATGTAATATGCAGTGTCTCATTGGAAATCCCTTATAATATAAGATAATATGCAGTGTTTCATTGAAAATACCTTATAATATAACATAGTATGCTGTGTATCATTGAAAATACCTTATAATATAATCTAATATGCACGGTATCGTTCAAAATACCTTATAATATAACGTAATATTTGCAGTCTATCAATGAAAATGCCTTGTAATATAAGGGAATAT
Organism: Lasioglossum lativentre; assembly: GCA_916610255.1. Classification (NCBI taxonomy): domain Eukaryota; kingdom Metazoa; phylum Arthropoda; class Insecta; order Hymenoptera; family Halictidae; genus Lasioglossum; species Lasioglossum lativentre. The sequence goes on along the minus strand of CAKAJI010000236.1, from coordinate 536,030 downwards.
GCAGTGTCTCATTGAAAATCCCTTATAATATAACGTAATATGCAGTCTATCATTGAAAATACCTTATAATATAACGTAATATGCAGTGTATTATTGAAAATACCTTATAAAATAATGTAATATGCAGTGTATCATTGAAAATACCTTATAATATAACGTAATATGCAGTGTATCATTGAAAATACTTTATAATATACCGGAATATGCAGTGTATCGTTCAAAATACCTTATAATATAACGTAATATTTGCAGTCTATCATTGAAAATGCCTTATAATATAATCTAATATGCAGTGTATCGTTCAAAATACCTTATAATATAACGTAATATTTGCAGTCTATCATTGAAAATGCCTTGTAATATAACGTAATATGCAGTGTATCATTGAAGATACCTCATAATATAACGTAATATGCTGTGTATCATTGAAAATACCTTATAATATAATCTAATATGCACGGTATCGTTCAAAATACCTTATAATATAACGTAATATTTGCAGTCTATCATTGAAAATGCCTTGTAATATAACGTAATATGCAGTGTATCATTGAAAATACCTTATAAAATAATGTAATATGCAGTGTATCATTGAAAATACCTTATAATATAACGTAATATGCAGTGTATCATTGAAAATACTTTATAATATACCGGAATATGCAGTGTATCGTTCAAAATACCTTATAATATAACGTAATATTTGCAGTCTATCATTGAAAATGCCTTATAATATAATCTAATATGCAGTGTATCGTTCAAAATACCTTATAATATAACGTATTATTTGCAGTCTATCATTGAAAATGCCTTGTAATATAACGTAATATGCAGTGTATCATTGAAAATACTTTATAATATACCGGAATATGCAGTGTATCGTTCAAAATACCTTATAATATAACGTAATATTTGCAGTCTATCATTGAAAATGCCTTGTAATATAATGTAATATGCAGTGTCTCATTGGAAATCCCTTATAATATAACATAATATGCAGTGTTTCATTGAAAATACCTTATAATATAACATAGTATGCTGTGTATCATTGAAAATACCTTATAATAGAATCTAATATGCAGTGTATCGTTCAAAATACCTTATGATATAACGTAATATTTGCAGTCTATCATGGAAAATGCCTTGTAATATAACGTAATATGCAGTGTATCATTGAAAATACCTCATAATATAACGTAATATGCTGTGTATCATTGAAAATACCTTATTATATAACGTAATATGCAGTGTATCATTGAAAATACCTTATAATATAACGTAATATGCAGTGTATCATTGAAAATACCTTATGATATAACGTAATATGCAGTGTATCATTGAAAATACCTTATAAAATAATGTAATATGCAGTGTCTCATTGGAAATCCCTTATAATATAACATAATATGCAGTGTTTCATTGAAAATACCTTATAATATAACATAGTATGCTGTGTATCATTGAAAATACCTTATAATATAATCTAATATGCACGGTATCGTTCAAAATACCTTATAATATAACGTAATATTTGCAGTCTATCAATGAAAATGCCTTGTAATATAAGGGAATATGCAGTGTCTCATTGAAAATCCCTTATAATATAACGTAATATGCAGTCTATCATTGAAAATACCTTATAATATAACGTAATATACAGTGTATTATTGAAAATACCTTATAAAATAATGTAATATGCAGTGTATCATTGAAAATACCTTATAATATAACGTAATATGCAGTGTATCATTGAAAATACTTTATAATATACCGGAATATGCAGTGTATCGTTCAAAATACCTTATAATATAACGTAATATTTGCAGTCTATCATTGAAAATGCCTTGTAATATAATGTAATATGCAGTGTCTCATTGGAAATCCCTTACAATATAACATAATATGCAGTGTTTCATTGAAAATACCTTATAATATAACGTAGTATGCTGTGTATCATTGAAAATACCTTATAATATAATCTAATATGCAGTGTATCGTTCAAAATACCTTATGATATAACGTAATATTTGCAGTCTATCATTGAAAATACCTTATAATATAATCTAATATGCAGTGTATCGTTCAAAATACCTTATGATATAACGTAATATTTGCAGTCTATCATTGAAAATACCTTATAATATAATCTAATATGCAGTGTATCGTTCAAAATACCTTATAATATAACGTAATATGCTGTGTATCATTGAAAATACCTTATTATATAACGTAATATGCAGTGTATCATTGAAAATACCTTATAATATAACGTAATATGCAGTGTATCATTGAAAATACCTTATGATATAACATAATATGCAGTGTATCATTGAAAATACCTTATAATATAACGTAATATGCTGTGTATCATTGAAAATACCTTATTATATAACGTAATATGCAGTGTATCATTGAAAATACCTTATGATATAACATAATATGCAGTGTATCATTGAAAATACCTTATAATATAACGTAATATGCTGTGTATCATTGAAAATACCTTATTATATAACGTAATATGCAGTGTATCATTGAAAATACCTTATAAAATAATGTAATATGCAGTGTATCATTGAAAATACCTTATAATATAACGTAATATGCAGTGTATCATTGAAAATACTTTATAATATACCGGAATATGCAGTGTATCGTTCAAAATACCTTATAATATAACGTAATATTTGCAGTCTATCATTGAAAATGCCTTGTAATATAATGTAATATGCAGTGTCTCATTGGAAATCCCTTACAATATAACATAATATGCAGTGTTTCATTGAAAATACCTTATAATATAACATAGTATGCTGTGTATCATTGAAAATACCTTATAATATAATCTAATATGCACGGTATCGTTCAAAATACCTTATTATATAACGTAATATTTGCAATCTATCATTGAAAATGCCTTGTAATATAAAGGAATATGCAGTGTCTCATTGAAAATCCCTTATAATATAACGTAATATGCAGTCTATCATTGAAAATGCCTTGTAATATAATGTAATATGCAGTGTCTCATTGGAAATCCCTTATAATATAACATAATATGCAGTGTTTCATTGAAAATACCTTATAATATAACATAGTATGCTGTGTATCATTGAAAATACCTTATAATATACCGGAATATGCAGTGTATCGTTCAAAATACCTTATAATACAACGTAATATTTGCAGTCTATCATTGAAAATGCCTTATAATATAATGTAATATGCAGTGTATCATTGAAAATACTTTATAATATAACGGAATATGCAGTGTCTCATTGGAAATCCCTTATAATATAACGTAATATGCTGTGTATCATTGAATATACCTTATAATATAATCTAATATGCAGTGTATCGTTCAAAATACCTTATAATATAAAGTAATATTTGCAGTCTATCATTGAAAATGCCTTGTAATATAACGTAATATGCAGTGTATCATTGAAAATACCTTATAATATAACGTAATATGCTGTGTATCATTGAAAATACCTTATAATATAACGTAATATGCAGTGTATCATTGAAAATACCTTATGATATAACATAATATGCAGTGTATCATTGAAAATACCTTATAATATAACGTAATATGCTGTGTATCATTGAAAATACCTTATTATATAACGTAATATGCAGTGTATCATTGAAAATACCTTATAATATAATGTAATATGCAGTGTCTCATTGGAAATCCCTTATAATATAACATAATATGCAGTGTTTCATTGAAAATACCTTATAATATAACATAGTATGCTGTGTATCATTGAAAATACCTTATAATATACCGGAATATGCAGTGTATCGTTCAAAATACCTTATAATACAACGTAATATTTGCAGTCTATCATTGAAAATGCCTTATAATATAATGTAATATGCAGTGTATCATTGAAAATACTTTATAATATAACGGAATATGCAGTGTCTCATTGGAAATCCCTTATAATATAACGTAATATGCTGTGTATCATTGAATATACCTTATAATATAATCTAATATGCAGTGTATCGTTCAAAATACCTTATAATATAAAGTAATATTTGCAGTCTATCATTGAAAATGCCTTGTAATATAACGTAATATGCAGTGTATCATTGAAAATACCTTATAATATAACGTAATATGCTGTGTATCATTGAAAATACCTTATTATATAACGTAATATGCAGTGTATCATTGAAAATACCTTATGATATAACATAATATGCAGTGTATCATTGAAAATACCTTATAATATAACGTAATATGCTGTGTATCATTGAAAATACCTTATTATATAACGTAATATGCAGTGTATCATTGAAAATACCTTATAATATAATGTAATATGCAGTGTCTCATTGGAAATCCCTTATAATATAACATAATATGCAGTGTTTCATTGAAAATACCTTATAATATAACATAGTATGCTGTGTATCATTGAAAATACCTTACAATATAATCTAATATGCACGGTATCGTTCAAAATACCTTATAATATAATGTAATATTTGCAGTCTATCATTGAAAATGCCTTGTAATATAAAGGAATATGCAGTGTCTCATTGAAAATCCCTTATAATATAACGTAATATGCAGTCTATCATTGGAAATCCCTTATAATATAACGTAATATGCAGTGTATCATTGAAAATACCTTATAATATAACGTAATATGCTGTGTATCATTGAAAATACCTTATTATATAACGTAATATGCAGTGTATCATTGAAAATACCTTATGATATAACATAATATGCAGTGTATCATTGAAAATACCTTATAATATAACGTAATATGCAATGTATCATTGAAAATACCTTATAATATAACGGAATATGCAGTGTCTCATTGGAAATCCCTTATAATATAACGTAATATGCAGTGTATCATTGAAAATACCTTATAATATAACGTAACATGCAGTCTATCATTGAAAATACCTTATAATATAACGTAATATGCAGTGTATCATTGAAAATACCTTATAATATAACGTAATATGCAGTGTATCATTGAAAATACTTTATAATATAACGTAATATGCAGTCTATCATTGACAATACCTTATAATATAACGTAATATGCAGTGTATCATTGAAAATACCTTATAATGTAACGTAATATGCAGTGTATCATTGAAAATACCTTAGAAAATAATGGAATATGCAGTGTAATATTGAAAATACCTTATATTATAACGTAATATGCAGTGTATCATTGAAAATACCTTACAATATAATGTAATATGCAGTGTATCATTGAAAATACCTTAAAAAATAATGTAATATGCAGTGTCTCATTGGAAATCCCTTATAATATAACATAATATGCAGTGTTTCATTGAAAATACCTTATAATATAACATAGTATGCTGTGTATCATTGAAAATACCTTATAATATAATCTAATATGCAGTGTATCGTTCAAAATACCTTATAATATAACGTAATATTTGCAGTCTATCATTGAAAATGCCTTGTAATATAACGTAATATGCAGTGTATCATTGAAAATACCTTATAATATAACGTAATATGCAGTGTATCATTGAAAATCCCTTATAATATAACGTAATATGCAGTCTATCATTGACAATACCTTATAATATAACGTAATATGCAGTGTATCTTTGAAAAACCTTATAATATAACGTAATATGCAGTGTATAGTTCAAAATACCTTATAATATAACGTAATATTTGCAGTCTATGATTGAAAATACCTTATAATATAACGTAATATGCAATGTATCATTGAAAATACCTTATAATATAACGGAATATGCAGTGTCTCATTGGAAATCCCTTATAATATAACGTAATATGCAGTGTATCATTGAAAATACCTTATAATATAACGTAACATGCAGTCTATCATTGAAAATACCTTATAATATAACGTAATATGCAGTGTATCATTGAAAATACCCTATTATATAACGTAATATGTAGTGTATCATTGAAAATACTTTATAATATAACGTAATATGCAGTCTATCATTGACAATACCTTATAATATAACGTAATATGCAGTTTATCATTGAAAATACCTTATTATATAACGTAATATGCAGTGTATCATTGAAAATACCTTATAATATAACGTAATATGCAGTGTATCAGTGAAAATACTTTATAATATACCGGAATATGCAGTGTATCGTTCAAAATACCTTATAATATAACGTAATATTTGTAGTCTATCATTGAAAATGCCTTGTAATATAAAGGAATATGCAGTGTCTCGTTGAAAATCCCTTATAATATAACGTAATATGCAGTCTATCATTGAAAATACCTTATAATATAACGTAATATGCAGTGTATTATTGAAAATACCTTATAAAATAATGTAATATGCAGTGTATCATTGAAAATACCTTATAATATAACGTAATATGCAGTGTATCATTGAAAATACTTTATAATATACCGGAATATGCAGTGTATCGTTCAAAATACCTTATAATATAACGTAATATTTGTAGTCTATCATTGAAAATGCCTTGTAATATAATGTAATATGCAGTGTATCATTGAAAATACTTTATAATATAACGGAATATGCAGTGTCTCATTGGAAATCCCTTATAATATAACGTAATATGCTGTGTATCATTGAATATACCTTATAATATAATCTAATATGCAGTGTATCGTTCAAAATACCTTATAATATAACGTAATATTTGCAGTCTATCATTGAAAATGCCTTGTAATATAACGTAATATGCAGTGTATCATTGAAAATACCTTATAATATAACGTAATATGCAGTGTATCATTGAAAATACTTTATAATATAACGGAATATGCAGTGTCTCATTGGAAATCCCTTATAATATAACGTAATATGCTGTGTATCATTGAATATACCTTATAATATAATCTAATATGCAGTGTATCATTGAAAATACCTTATAATATAACGTAATATGCAGTGTATCATTGTAAATACCTTATAATATAACGTAATATGCAGTGTATTATTGAAAATACCTTCTAATATAACGTAACATGCAGTCTATCATTGAAAATACCTTATAATATAACGTAATATGCAGTGTATTATTGAAAATACCTTATAATATAAAGGAATATTTGCAGTCTATCATTGAAAATGCCTTGTAATATAATGTAATATGCAGTGTATCATTGAAAATACTTTATAATATAACGGAATATGCAGTGTCTCATTGGAAATCCGTTATAATATAACGTAATATGCTGTGTATCATTGAATATACCTTATAATATAATCTAATATGTAGTGTATCATTGAAAATACCTTATAATATAACGTAATATGCAGCCTATCATTGACAATACCTTATAATATAACGTAATATGCAGTGTATCTTTGAAAAACCTTATAATATAACGTAATATGCAGTGTATCATTGAAAATACTTTATAATATACCGGAATATGCAGTGTATCGTTCAAAATACCTTATAATATAACGTAATATGCAGTGTATCATTGAAAATACCTTATAATATAACGTAATATGCAGTGTATCATTGAAAATACTTTATAATATAACGGAATATGCAGTGTCTCATTGGAAATCCCTTATAATATAACGTAATATGCTGTGTATCATTGAATATACCTTATAATATAATCTAATATGCAGTGTATCGTTCAAAATACCTTATAATATAACGTAATATTTGCAGTCTATCATTGAAAATGCCTTGTAATATAACGTAATATGCAGTGTATCATTGAAAATACCTTATAATATAACGTAATATGCAGTGTATCATTGAAAATACCTTATGATATAACGTAATATGCAGTGTATCATTGAAAATACCCTAAGATATAACGTAATATGCAGTGTATCATTGAAAATACTTTATGATATAACGTAATATGCAGTGTATCTTTGAAAATACTTTATAATATAACGTAATATGCAGTCTATCATTGAAAATACCTTATAATATAACGTAATATGCAATGTATCATTGAAAATCCCTTATAATATAACGTAATATGCAGTGTATCATTGAAAATACCTTATAATATAACGTAATATGCAGTGTATCATTGAAAATACTTTATAATATAACGGAATATGCAGTGTCTCATTGGAAATCCCTTATAATATAACGTAATATGCTGTGTATCATTGAATATACCTTATAATATAATCTAATATGCAGTGTATCGTTCAAAATACCTTATAATATAACGTAATATTTGCAGTCTATCATTGAAAATGCCTTGTAATATAACGTAATATGCAGTGTATCATTGAAAATACCTTATAATATAACGTAATATGCAGTGTATCATTGAAAATACCTTATGATATAACGTAATATGCAGTGTCTCATTGGAAATCCCTTATAATATAATGTAATATGCAGTGTTTCATTGAAAATACCTTATAATATAACGTAATATGCAGTGTATCATTGAAAATACCTTATAATATAACGTAATATGCAGTGTATCATTGAAAATACCTTATAATATAACGTAATATGCAGTGTATCATTGAAAATACCTTATAATATAACGTAATATGCAGTGTATCATTGAAAATCCCTTATAATATAACGTAATATGCAGTCTATCATTGAAAATACCTTATAATATAACGTAATATGCAGTGTATAGTTCAAAATACCTTATCATATAACGTAATATTTGCAGTCTATCATTGAAAATACTTTATAATATAACGTAATATGCAGTCTATCATTGACAATACCTTATAATATAACGTAATATGCAGTGTATAGTTCAAAATACCTTATAATATAACGTAATATTTGCAGTCTATCATTGAAAATACTTTATAATATAACGTAATATGCAGTCTATCATTGACAATACCTTATAATATAACGTAATATGCAGTGTATCATTGAAAATACCTTATTATATAACGTAATATGCAGTGTATCATTGAAAATACTTTATAATATAACGTAATATGCAGTCTATCATTGACAATACCTTATAATATAACGTAATATGCAGTGTATCATTGAAATACGTTATAATATAACGTAATATGCAGTGTATAGTTCAAAATACCTTATAATATAACGTAATATTTGCAGTCTATCATTGAAAATACTTTATAATATAACGGAATATGCAGTCTATCATTGAAAATACCTTATAATATAACGTAATATGCAGTGTATCATTGAAAATACCTTATGATATAACGTAATATGCAGTGTATCTTTGAAAATACCTTATAATATAACGTAATATGCTGTGTATCATTGAAAATACCTTATTATATAACGTAATATGCAGTGTATCATTGAAAATACCTTATAAAATAATGTAATATGCAGTGTCTCATTGGAAATCCCTTATAATATAACATAATATGCAGTGTTTCATTGAAAATACCTTATAATATAACATAGTATGCTGTGTATCATTGAAAATACCTTATAATATAATCTAATATGCAGTGTATCGTTCAAAATACCTTATAATATAACGTAATATTTGCAGTCTATCATTGAAAATGCCTTGTAATATAACGTAATATGCAGTGTATCATTGAAAATACCTTATAATATAACGTAATATGCAGTGTATCATTGAAAATCCCTTATAATATAACGTAATATGCAGTCTATCATTGAAAATATCTTATAATATAACGTAATATGCAGTGTATAGTTCAAAATACATTATAATATAACGTAATATTTGCAGTCTATCATTGAAAATACTTTATAATATAACGTAACATGCAGTCTATCATTGAAAATACCTTATAATATAACGTAATATGCAGTGTATAGTTCAAAATACCTTATAATATAACGTAATATTTGCAGTCTATCATTGAAAATACTTTATAATATAACGTAATATGCAGTCTATCATTGACAATACCTTATAATATAACGTAATATGCAGTGTATCATTGAAAATACCTTATTATATAACGTAATATGCAGTGTATCATTGAAAATACTTTATAATATAACGTAATATGCAGTCTATCATTGACAATACCTTATAATATAACGTAATATGCAGTGTATCTTTGAAAAACCTTATAATATAACGTAATATGCAGTGTATAGTTCAAAATACCTTATCATATAACGTAATATTTGCAGTCTATCATTGAAAATACCTTATAATATAACGTAGTATGCAGTGTATCATTGAAAATACCTTATAATATAACGTAATATGCAGTGTATCATTGAAAATACCCTATTATATAACGTAATATGCAGTGTATCATTGAAAATACCTTATGATATAACGTAATATGCAGTGTATCTTTGAAAATACCTTATAATATAACGTAATATGCTGTGTATCATTGAAAATACCTTATTATATAACGTAATATGCAGTGTATCATTGAAAATACCTTAAAAAATAATGTAATATGCAGTGTCTCATTGGAAATCCCTTATAATATAACATAATATGCAGTGTTTCATTGAAAATACCTTATAATATAACATAGTATGCTGTGTATCATTGAAAATACCTTATAATATAATCTAATATGCAGTGTATCGTTCAAAATACCTTATAATATAACGTAATATTTGCAGTCTATCATTGAAAATGCCTTGTAATATAACGTAATATGCAGTGTATCATTGAAAATACCTTATAATATAACGTAATATGCAGTGTATCATTGAAAATCCCTTATAATATAACGTAATATGCAGTCTATCATTGAAAATACCTTATAATATAATCTAATATGCAGTGTATCGTTCAAAATACCTTATAATATAACGTAATATTTGCAGTCTATCATTGAAAATGCCTTGTAATATAACGTAATATGCAGTGTATCATTGAAAATACCTTATAATATAACGTAATATGCAGTGTATCATTGAAAATACTTTATAATATAACGGAATATGCAGTGTCTCATTGGAAATCCCTTATAATATAACGTAATATGCTGTGTATCATTGAATATACCTTATAATATAATCTAATATGCAGTGTATCATTGAAAATACCTTATAATATAACGTAATATGCAGTGTATCATTGTAAATACCTTATAATATAACGTAATATGCAGTGTATTATTGAAAATACCTTCTAATATAACGTAACATGCAGTCTATCATTGAAAATACCTTATAATATAACGTAATATGCAGTGTATTATTGAAAATACCTTATAATATAAAGGAATATTTGCAGTCTATCATTGAAAATGCCTTGTAATATAATGTAATATGCAGTGTATCATTGAAAATACTTTATAATATAACGGAATATGCAGTGTCTCATTGGAAATCCGTTATAATATAACGTAATATGCTGTGTATCATTGAATATACCTTATAATATAATCTAATATGTAGTGTATCATTGAAAATACCTTATAATATAACGTAATATGCAGCCTATCATTGACAATACCTTATAATATAACGTAATATGCAGTGTATCTTTGAAAAACCTTATAATATAACGTAATATGCAGTGTATCATTGAAAATACTTTATAATATACCGGAATATGCAGTGTATCGTTCAAAATACCTTATAATATAACGTAATATGCAGTGTATCATTGAAAATACCTTATAATATAACGTAATATGCAGTTTATCATTGAAAATACTTTATAATATAACGGAATATGCAGTGTCTCATTGGAAATCCCTTATAATATAACGTAATATGCTGTGTATCATTGAATACACCTTATAATATAATCTAATATGCAGTGTATCGTTCAACATACCTTATAATATAACGTAATATTTGCAGTCTATCATTGAAAATGCCTTGTAATATAACGTAATATGCAGTGTATCATTGAAAATACCTTATAATATAACGTAATATGCAGTGTATCATTGAAAATCCCTTATAATATAACGTAATATGCAGTGTATCATTGAAAATACCTTATAATATAACGTAATATGCAGTGTATCATTGAAAATACTTTATAATATAACGTAATATGCAGTCTATCATTGAAAATACCTTATAATATAACGTAATATGCAATGTATCATTGAAAATCCCTTATAATATAACGTAATATGCAGTGTATCATTGAAAATACCTTATAATATAACGTAATATGCAGTGTATCATTGAAAATACTTTATAATATAACGGAATATGCAGTGTCTCATTGGAAATCCCTTATAATATAACGTAATATGCTGTGTATCATTGAATATACCTTATAATATAATCTAATATGCAGTGTATCGTTCAAAATACCTTATAATATAACGTAATATTTGCAGTCTATCATTGAAAATGCCTTGTAATATAACGTAATATGCAGTGTATCATTGAAAATACCTTATAATATAACGTAATATGCAGTGTATCATTGAAAATACCTTATGATATAACGTAATATGCAGTGTATCATTGAAAATACCCTATTATATAACGTAATATGCAGTGTATCATTGAAAATACTTTATGATATAACGTAATATGCAGTGTATCTTTGAAAATACTTTATAATATAACGTAATATGCAGTCTATCATTGAAAATACCTTATAATATAACGTAATATGCAATGTATCATTGAAAATCCCTTATAATATAACGTAATATGCAGTCTATCATTGAAAATACCTTATAATATAACGTAATATGCAGTGTATCATTGAAAATACTTTATAATATAACGGAATATGCAGTGTCTCATTGGAAATCCCTTATAATATAACGTAATATGCTGTGTATCATTGAATATACCTTATAATATAATCTAATATGCAGTGTATCGTTCAACATACCTTATAATATAACGTAATATTTGCAGTCTATCATTGAAAATGCCTTGTAATATAACGTAATATGCAGTGTATCATTGAAAATACCTTATAATATAACGTAATATGCAGTGTATCATTGAAAATACCTTATGATATAACGTAATATGCAGTGTCTCATTGGAAATCCCTTATAATATAATGTAATATGCAGTGTTTCATTGAAAATACCTTATAATATAACGTAATATGCAGTGTATCATTGAAAATACCTTATAATATAACGTAATATGCAGTGTATCATTGAAAATACCTTGTAATATAACGTAATATGCAGTGTATCATTGAAAATACCTTATAATATAACGTAATATGCAGTGTATCATTGAAAATCCCTTATAATATAACGTAATATGCAGTCTATCATTGAAAATACCTTATAATATAACGTAATATGCAGTGTATAGTTCAAAATACCTTATAATATAACGTAATATTTGCAGTCTATCATTGAAAATACCTTATAATATAACGTAGTATGCAGTGTATCATTGACAATACCTTATAATATAACGTAATATGCAGTGTATAGTTCAAAATACCTTATCATATAACGTAATATTTGCAGTCTATCATTGAAAATACTTTATAATATAACGTAATATGCAGTCTATCATTGACAATACCTTATAATATAACGTAATATGCAGTGTATCATTGAAAATACCTTATTATATAACGTAATATGCAGTGTATCATTGAAAATACTTTATAATATAACGTAATATGCAGTCTATCATTGACAATACCTTATAATATAACGTAATATGCAGTGTATCTTTGAAAAACCTTATAATATAACGTAATATGCAGTGTATAGTTCAAAATACCTTATAATATAACGTAATATTTGCAGTCTATCATTGAAAATACTTTATAATATAACGTAATATGCAGTCTATCATTGAAAATACCTTATAATATAACGTAATATGCAGTGTATCATTGAAAATACCTTATGATATAACGTAATATGCAGTGTATCTTTGAAAATACCTTATAATATAACGTAATATGCAGTGTATCATTGAAAATACCTTATTATATAACGTAATATGCAGTGTATCATTGAAAATACCTTAAAAAATAATGTAATATGCAGTGTCTCATTGGAAATCCCTTATAATATAACATAATATGCAGTGTTTCATTGAAAATACCTTATAATATAACATAGTATGCTGTGTATCATTGAAAATACCTTATAATATAATCTAATATGCAGTGTATCGTTCAAAATACCTTATAATATAACGTAATATTTGCAGTCTATCATTGAAAATGCCTTGTAATATAACGTAATATGCAGTGTATCATTGAAAATACCTTATAATATAACGTAATATGCAGTGTATCATTGAAAATACCTTATAATATAACGTAATATGCAGTCTATCATTGAAAATATCTTATAATATAACGTAATATGCAGTGTATAGTTCAAAATACATTATAATATAACGTAATATTTGCAGTCTATCATTGAAAATACTTTATAATATAACGTAATATGCAGTCTATCATTGAAAATACCTTATAATATAACGTAATATGCAGTGTATAGTTCAAAATACCTTATCATATAACGTAATATTTGCAGTCTATCATTGAAAATACTTTATAATATAACGTAATATGCAGTCTATCATTGACAATACCTTATAATATAACGTAATATGCAGTTTATCATTGAAAATACCTTATTATATAACGTAATATGCAGTGTATCATTGAAAATACTTTATAATATAACGTAATATGCAGTCTATCATTGACAATACCTTATAATATAACGTAATATGCAGTGTATCTTTGAAAAACCTTATAATATAACGTAATATGCAGTGTATAGTTCAAAATACCTTATAATATAACGTAATATTTGCAGTCTATCATTGAAAATACTTTATAATATAACGGAATATGCAGTCTATCATTGAAAATACCTTATAATATAACGTAATATGCAGTGTATCATTGAAAATACCCTATTATATAACGTAATATGCAGTGTATCATTGAAAATACCTTATGATATAACGTAATATGCAGTGTATCTTTGAAAATACCTTATAATATAACGTAATATGCTGTGTATCATTGAAAATACCTTATTATATAACGTAATATGCAGTGTATCATTGAAAATACCTTAAAAAATAATGTAATATGCAGTGTCTCATTGGAAATCCCTTATAATATAACATAATATGCAGTGTTTCATTGAAAATACCTTATAATATAACATAGTATGCTGTGTATCATTGAAAATACCTTATAATATAATCTAATATGCAGTGTATCGTTCAAAATACCTTATAATATAACGTAATATTTGCAGTCTATCATTGAAAATGCCTTGTAATATAACGTAATATGCAGTGTATCATTGAAAATACCTTATAATATAACGTAATATGCAGTGTATCATTGAAAATCCCTTATAATATAACGTAATATGCAGTCTATCATTGAAAATATCTTATAATATAATGTAATATGCAGTGTATAGTTCAAAATACATTATAATATAACGTAATATTTGCAGTCTATCATTGAAAATACTTTATAATATAACGTAATATGCAGTCTATCATTGAAAATACCTTATAATATAACGTAATATGCAGTGTATAGTTCAAAATACCTTATAATATAACGTAATATTTGCAGTCTATCATTGAAAATACTTTATAATATAACGTAATATGCAGTCTATCATTGTCAATACCTTATAATATAACGTAATATGCAGTTTATCATTGAAAATACCTTATTATATAACGTAATATGCAGTGTATCATTGAAAATACTTTATAATATAACGTAATATGCAGACTATCATTGACAATACCTTATAATATAACGTAATATGCAGTGTATCTTTGAAAAACCTTATAATATAACGTAATATGCAGTGTATAGTTCAAAATACCTTATAATATAACGTAATATTTGCAGTCTATCATTGAAAATACTTTATAATATAACGGAATATGCAGTCTATCATTGACAATACCTTATAATATAACGTAATATGCAGTGTATAGTTCAAAATACCTTATAATATAACGTAATATTTGCAGTCTATCATTGAAAATACTTTATAATATAACGTAATATGCAGTCTATCATTGACAATACCTTATAATATAACGTAATATGCAGTGTATCATTGAAAATACCTTATTATATAACGTAATATGCAGTGTATCATTGAAAATACTTTATAATATAACGTAATATGCAGTCTATCATTGACAATACCTTATAATATAACGTAATATGCAGTGTATCTTTGAAAAACCTTATAATATAACGTAATATGCAGTGTATAGTTCAAAATACCTTATAATATAACGTAATATTTGCAGTCTATCATTGAAAATACTTTATAATATAACGGAATATGCAGTCTATCATTGAAAATACCTTATAATATAACGTAATATGCAGTGTATCATTGAAAATACCCTATTATATAACGTAATATGCAGTGTATCATTGAAAATACCTTATGATATAACGTAATATGCAGTGTATCTTTGAAAATACCTTATAATATAACGTAATATGCTGTGTATCATTGAAAATACCTTATTATATAACGTAATATGCAGTGTATCATTGAAAATACCTTAAAAAATAATGTAATATGCAGTGTCTCATTGGAAATCCCTTATAATATAACGTAATATGCAGTGTATCATTGAAAATACCTTATAATATAACGTAATATGCAGTGTATCATTGAAAATCCCTTATAATATAACGTAATATGCAGTCTATCATTGAAAATATCTTATAATATAATGTAATATGCAGTGTATAGTTCAAAATACATTATAATATAACGTAATATTTGCAGTCTATCATTGAAAATACTTTATAATATAACGTAATATGCAGTCTATCATTGACAATACCTTATAATATAACGTAATATGCAGTGTATAGTTCAAAATACCTTATAATATAACGTAATATTTGCAGTCTATCATTGAAAATACTTTATAATATAACGTAATATGCAGTCTATCATTGTCAATACCTTATAATATAACGTAATATGCAGTTTATCATTGAAAATACCTTATTATATAACGTAATATGCAGTGTATCATTGAAAATACTTTATAATATAACGTAATATGCAGTCTATCATTGACAATACCTTATAATATAACGTAATATGCAGTGTATCTTTGAAAATACCTTATAATATAACGTAATATGCAGTGTATAGTTCAAAATACCTTATAATATAACGTAATATTTGCAGTCTATCATTGAAAATACTTTATAATATAACGGAATATGCAGTCTATCATTGAAAATACCTTATAATATAACGTAATATGCAGTGTATCATTGAAAATACCTTATGATATAACGTAATATGCAGTGTATCTTTGAAAATACCTTATAATATAACGTAATATGCTGTGTATCATTGAAAATACCTTATAATATAACGTAATATGCAGTGTATCATTGAAAATACCTTAAAAAATAATGTAATATGCAGTGTCTCATTGGAAATCCCTTATAATATAACATAATATGCAGTGTTTCATTGAAAATACCTTATAATATAACATAGTATGCTGTGTATCATTGAAAATACCTTATAATATAATCTAATATGCAGTGTATCGTTCAAAATACCTTATAATATAACGTAATATTTGCAGTCTATCATTGAAAATGCCTTGTAATATAACGTAATATGCAGTGTATCATTGAAAATACCTTATAATATAACGTAATATGCAGTGTATCATTGAAAATCCCTTATAATATAACGTAATATGCAGTCTATCATTGAAAATATCTTATAATATAACGTAATATGCAGTGTATAGTTCAAAATACATTATAATATAACGTAATATTTGCAGTCTATCATTGAAAATACTTTATAATATAACGTAATATGCAGTCTATCATTGAAAATACCTTATAATATAACGTAATATGCAGTGTATAGTTCAAAATACCTTATAATATAACGTAATATTTGCAGTCTATCATTGAAAATACTTTATAATATAACGTAATATGCAGTCTATCATTGACAATACCTTATAATATAACGTAATATGCAGTGTATCATTGAAAATACCTTATTATATAACGTAATATGCAGTGTATCATTGAAAATACTTTATAATATAACGTAATATGCAGTCTATCATTGACAATACCTTATAATATAACGTAATATGCAGTGTATCTTTGAAAAACCTTATAATATAACGTAATATGCAGTGTATAGTTCAAAATACCTTATAATATAACGTAATATTTGCAGTCTATCATTGAAAATACTTTATAATATAACGGAATATGCAGTCTATCATTGAAAATACCTTATAATATAACGTAATATGCAATGTATCATTGAAAATACCTTATAATATAACGGAATATGCAGTGTCTCATTGGAAATCCCTTATAATATAACGTAATATGCAGTGTATCATTGAAAATACCTTATAATATAACGTAACATACAGTCTATCATTGAAAATACCTTATAATATAACGTAATATGCAGTGTATCATTGAAAATACCTTATAATATAACGTAATATGCAGTGTATCATTGAAAATACTTTATAATATAACGTAATATGCAGTCTATCATTGACAATACCTTATAATATAACGTAATATGCAGTGTATCATTGAAAATACCTTATAATATAACGTAATATGCAGTGTATCATTGAAAATACCTTAGAAAATAATGGAATATGCAGTGTAATATTGAAAATACCTTATATTATAACGTAATATGCAGTGTATCATTGAAAATACCTTATAATATAACGTAATATGCAGTGTATCATTGAAAATACTTTATAATATAACGGAATATGCAGTGTCTCATTGGAAATCCCTTATAATATAACGTAATATGCTGTGTATCATTGAATATACCTTATAATATAATCTAATATGCAGTGTATCGTTCAAAATACCTTATAATATAACGTAATATGCAGTGTATCATTGAAAATACTTTATGATATAACGTAATATGCAGTGTATCTTTGAAAATACCTTATAATATAACGTAATATGCTGTGTATCATTGAAAATACCTTATTATATAACGTAATATGCAGTGTATCATTGAAAATACCTTAAAAAATAATGTAATATGCAGTGTCTCATTGGAAATCCCTTATAATATAACATAATATGCAGTGTTTCATTGAAAATACCTTATAATATAATCTAATATGCAGTGTATCATTCAAAATACCTTATAATATAACGTAATATTTGCAGTCTATCATTGAAAATGCCTTGTAATATAACGTAATATGCAGTGTATCATTGAAAATACCGTATAATATAACGTAATATGCAGTGTATCATTGAAAATCCCTTATAATATAACGTAATATGCAGTCTATCATTGAAAATACCTTATAATATAACGTAATATGCAGTGTATAGTTCAAAATACATTATAATATAACGTAATATTTGCAGTCTATCATTGAAAATACTTTATAATATAACGTAATATGCAGTCTATCATTGACAATACCTTATAATATAACGTAATATGCAGTGTATAGTTCAAAATACCTTATAATATAACGTAATATTTGCAGTCTATCATTGAAAATACTTTATAATATAACGTAATATGCAGTCTATCATTGACAATACCTTATAATATAACGTAATATGCAGTGTATAGTTCAAAATACCTTATAATATAACGGAATATGCAGTGTCTCATTGGAAATCCCTTATAATATAACGTAATATGCAGTGTATCATTGAAAATACCTTATAATATAACGTAACATGCAGTCTATCATTGAAAATACCTTATAATATAACGTAATATGCAGTCTATCATTGACAATACCTTATAATATAACGTAATATGCAGTTTATCATTGAAAATACCTTATTATATAACGTAATATGCAGTGTATCATTGAAAATACTTTATAATATAACGTAATATGCAGTCTATCATTGACAATACCTTATAATATAACGTAATATGCAGTGTATCTTTGAAAAACCTTATAATATAACGTAATATGCAGTGTATAGTTCAAAATACCTTATAATATAACGTAATATTTGCAGTCTATCATTGAAAATACTTTATAATATAACGGAATATGCAGTCTATCATTGAAAATACCTTATAATATAACGTAATATGCAATGTATCATTGAAAATACCTTATAATATAACGTAATATGCAGTGTATCATTGAAAATACCCTATTATATAACGTAATATGCAGTGTATCATTGAAAATACTTTATAATATAACGTAATATGCAGTCTATCATTGACAATACCTTATAATATAACGTAATATGCAGTGTATCATTGAAAATACCTTATAATGTAACGTAATATGCAGTGTATCATTGAAAATACCTTAGAAAATAATGGAATATGCAGTGTAATATTGAAAATACCTTATATTATAACGTAATATGCAGTGTATCATTGAAAATACCTTATAATATAACGTAATATGCAGTGTATCATTGAAAATACTTTATAATATAACGGAATATGCAGTGTCTCATTGGAAATCCCTTATAATATAACGTAATATGCTGTGTATCATTGAATATACCTTATAATATAATCTAATATGCAGTGTATCGTTCAAAATACCTTATAATATAACGTAATATGCAGTGTATCATTGTAAATACCTTATAATATAACGTAATATACAGTGTATTATTGAAAATACCTTATAATATAACGTAACATGCAGTCTATCATTGAAAATACCTTATAATATAAAGTAATATGCAGTGTATCATTGAAAATACCTTATAATATAACGTAATATGCAGTGTATCATTGAAAATACTTTATAATATAACGTAATATGCAGTCTATCATTGACAATACCTTATAATATAACGTAATATGCAGTGTATAGTTCAAAATACCTTATAATATAACGTAATATTTGCAGTCTATCATTGAAAATACTTTATAATATAACGTAATATGCAGTCTATCATTGACAATACCTTATAATATAACGTAATATGCAGTGTATCATTGAAAATACCTTATTATATAACGTAATATGCAGTGTATCATTGAAAATACTTTATAATATAACGTAATATGCAGTCTATCATTGACAATACCTTATAATATAACGTAATATGCAGTGTATCTTTGAAAAACCTTATAATATAACGTAATATGCAGTGTATAGTTCAAAATACCTTATAATATAACGTAATATTTGCAGTCTATCATTGAAAATACTTTATAATATAACGGAATATGCAGTCTATCATTGAAAATACCTTATAATATAACGTAATATGCAGTGTATCATTGAAAATACCTTATGATATAACGTAATATGCTGTGTATCATTGAAAATACCTTATTGTATAACGTAATATGCAGTGTATCATTGAAAATACCTTAAAAAATAATGTAATATGCAGTGTCTCATTGGAAATCCCTTATAATATAACATAATATGCAGTGTTTCATTGAAAATACCTTATAATATAATCTAATATGCAGTGTATCATTCAAAATACCTTATAATATAACGTAATATTTGCAGTCTATCATTGAAAATGCCTTGTAATATAACGTAATATGCAGTGTATCATTGAAAATACCTTATAATATAACGTAATATGCAGTGTATCATTGAAAATCCCTTATAATATAACGTAATATGCAGTCTATCATTGAAAATACCTTATAATATAACGTAATATGCAGTGTATAGTTCAAAATACCTTATCATATAACGTAATATTTGCAGTCTATCATTGAAAATACTTTATAATATAACGTAATATGCAGTCTATCATTGACAATACCTTATAATATAACGTAATATGCAGTGTATAGTTCAAAATACCTTATCATATAACGTAATATTTGCAGTCTATCATTGAAAATACTTTATAATATAACGTAATATGCAGTCTATCATTGACAATACCTTATAATATAACGTAATATGCAGTGTATCATTGAAAATACCTTATTATATAACGTAATATGCAGTGTATCATTGAAAATACTTTATAATATAACGTAATATGCAGTGTATCATTGACAATACCTTATAATATAACGTAATATGCAGTGTATCTTTGAAAAACCTTATAATATAACGTAATATGCAGTGTATAGTTCAAAATACCTTATAATATAACGTAATATTTGCAGTCTATCATTGAAAATACTTTATAATATAACGGAATATGCAGTCTATCATTGAAAATACCTTGTAATATAACGTAATATGCAGTGTATCATTGAAAATACCTTATAATATAACGGAATATGCAGTGTCTCATTGGAAATCCCTTATAATATAACGTAATATGCAGTGTATCATTGAAAATACCTTATAATATAACGTAACATACAGTCTATCATTGAAAATACCTTATGATATAACGTAATATGCAGTGTATCATTGAAAATGCCTTATAATATAACGTAATATGCAGTGTATCATTGAAAATACTTTATAATATAACGTAATATGCAGTCTATCATTGACAATACCTTATAATATAACGTAATATGCAGTGTATCATTGAAAATACCTTATAATGTAACGTAATATGCAGTGTATCATTGAAAATACCTTAGAAAATAATGGAATATGCAGTGTAATATTGAAAATACCTTATATTATAACGTAATATGCAGTGTATCATTGAAAATACCTTATAATATAACGTAATATGCAGTGTATCATTGAAAATACTTTATAATATAACGGAATATGCAGTGTCTCATTGGAAATCCCTTATAATATAACGTAATATGCTGTGTATCATTGAAAATGCCTTATAATATAATCTAATATGCAGTGTATCGTTCAAAATACCTTATAATATAACGTAATATGCAGTGTATCATTGTAAATACCTTATAATATAACGTAATATACAGTGTATTATTGAAAATACCTTATAATATAACGTAACATGCAGTCTATCATTGAAAATACCTTATAATATAAAGTAATATGCAGTGTATCATTGAAAATACCTTATAATATAACGTAATATGCAGTGTATCATTGAAAATACCTTATAATATAACGTAATATGCAGTGTATCATTGAAAATCCCTTATAATATAACGTAATATGCAGTCTATCATTGAAAATACCTTATAATATAACGTAATATGCAGTGTATAGTTCAAAATACATTATAATATAACGTAATATTTGCAGTCTATCATTGAAAATACTTTATAATATAACGTAATATGCAGTCTATCATTGACAATACCTTATAATATAACGTAATATGCAGTGTATAGTTCAAAATACCTTATAATATAACGTAATATTTGCAGTCTATCATTGAAAATACTTTATAATATAACGTAATATGCAGTCTATCATTGACAATACCTTATAATATAACGTAATATGCAGTTTATCATTGAAAATACCTTATTATATAACGTAATATGCAGTCTATCATTGACAATACCTTATAATATAACGTAATATGCAGTTTATCATTGAAAATACCTTATTATATAACGTAATATGCAGTGTATCATTGAAAATACTTTATAATATAACGTAATATGCAGTCTATCATTGACAATACCTTATAATATAACGCAATATGCAGTGTATCTTTGAAAAACCTTATAATATAACGTAATATGCAGTGTATAGTTCAAAATACCTTATAATATAACGTAATATTTGCAGTCTATCATTGAAAATACTTTATAATATAACGGAATATGCAGTCTATCATTGAAAATACCTTATAATATAACGTAATATGCAATGTATCATTGAAAATACCTTATAATATAACGGAATATGCAGTGCCTCATTGGAAATCCCTTATAATATAACGTAATATGCAGTGTATCATTGAAAATACCTTATAATATAACGTAACATGCAGTCTATCATTGAAAATACCTTATAATATAACGTAATATGCAGTGTATCATTGAAAATACCCTATTATATAACGTAATATGCAGTGTATCATTGAAAATACTTTATGATATAACGTAATATGCAGTGTATCTTTGAAAATACCTTATAATATAACGTAATATGCAGTGTATCATTGAAAATCCCTTATAATATAACGTAATATGCAGTCTATCATTGAAAATACCTTATAATATAACGTAATATGCAGTGTATAGTTCAAAATACATTATAATATAACGTAATATTTGCAGTCTATCATTGAAAATACTTTATAATATAACGTAATATGCAGTCTATCATTGACAATACCTTATAATATAACGTAATATGCAGTGTATAGTTCAAAATACCTTATAATATAACGTAATATTTGCAGTCTATCATTGAAAATACTTTATAATATAACGGAATATGCAGTCTATCATTGAAAATACCTTATAATATAACGTAATATGCAATGTATCATTGAAAATACCTTATAATATAACGGAATATGCAGTGTCTCATTGGAAATCCCTTATAATATAACGTAATATGCAGTGTATCATTGAAAATCCCTTATAATATAACGTAATATGCAGTCTATCATTGAAAATACCTTATAATATAACGTAATATGCAGTGTATAGTTCAAAATACATTATAATATAACGTAATATTTGCAGTCTATCATTGAAAATACTTTATAATATAACGTAATATGCAGTCTATCATTGACAATACCTTATAATATAACGTAATATGCAGTGTATAGTTCAAAATACCTTATAATATAACGTAATATTTGCAGTCTATCATTGAAAATACTTTATAATATAACGTAATATGCAGTCTATCATTGACAATACCTTATAATATAACGTAATATGCAGTTTATCATTGAAAATACCTTATTATATAACGTAATATGCAGTGTATCATTGAAAATACTTTATAATATAACGTAATATGCAGTCTATCATTGACAATACCTTATAATATAACGTAATATGCAGTGTATCTTTGAAAATACCTTATAATATAACGTAATATGCAGTGTATCATTGAAAATACCCTATTATATAACGTAATATGCAGTGTATCATTGAAAATACTTTATAATATAACGTAATATGCAGTCTATCATTGACAATACCTTATAATATAACGTAATATGCAGTGTATCATTGAAAATACCTTATAATGTAACGTAATATGCAGTGTATCATTGAAAATACCTTAGAAAATAATGGAATATGCAGTGTAATATTGAAAATACCTTATATTATAACGTAATATGCAGTGTATCATTGAAAATACCTTATAATATAACGTAATATGCAGTGTATCATTGAAAATACCTTATGATATAACGTAATATGCAGTGTATCATTGAAAATACCTTAAAAAATAATGTAATATGCAGTGTCTCATTGGAAATCCCTTATAATATAACATAATATGCAGTGTTTCATTGAAAATACCTTATAATATAACATAGTATGCTGTGTATCATTGAAAATACCTTATAATATAATCTAATATGCAGTGTATCGTTCAAAATACCTTATAATATAACGTAATATTTGCAGTCTATCATTGAAAATGCCTTGTAATATAACGTAATATGCAGTGTATCATTGAAAATACCTTATAATATAACGTAATATGCAGTGTATCATTGAAAATCCCTTATAATATAACGTAATATGCAGTCTATCATTGAAAATACCTTATAATATAACGTAATATGCAGTGTATAGTTCAAAATACATTATAATATAACGTAATATTTGCAGTCTATCATTGAAAATACTTTATAATATAACGTAATATGCAGTCTATCATTGACAATACCTTATAATATAACGTAATATGCAGTGTATAGTTCAAAATACCTTATAATATAACGTAATATTTGCAGTCTATCATTGAAAATACTTTATAATATAACGTAATATGCAGTCTATCATTGACAATACCTTATAATATAACGTAATATGCAGTTTATCATTGAAAATACCTTATTATATAACGTAATATGCAGTGTATCATTGAAAATACCTTATAATATAACGTAATATGCAGTGTATCTTTGAAAAACCTTATAATATAACGTAATATGCAGTGTATAGTTCAAAATACCTTATAATATAACGTAATATTTGCAGTCTATCATTGAAAATACTTTATAATATAACGGAATATGCAGTCTATCATTGAAAATACCTTATAATATAACGTAATATGCAGTGTATCATTGAAAATACCTTATGATATAACGTAATATGCAGTGTATCTTTGAAAATACCTTATAATATAACGTAATATGCTGTGTATCATTGAAAATACCTTATTATATAACGTAATATGCAGTGTATCATTGAAAATACCTTAAAAAATAATGTAATATGCAGTGTCTCATTGGAAATCCCTTATAATATAACATAATATGCAGTGTTTCATTGAAAATACCTTATAATATAACATAGTATGCTGTGTATCATTGAAAATACCTTATAATATAATCTAATATGCAGTGTATCGTTCAAAATACCTTATAATATAACGTAATATTTGCAGTCTATCATTGAAAATGCCTTGTAATATAACGTAATATGCAGTGTATCATTGAAAATACCTTATAATATAACGTAATATGCAGTGTATCATTGAAAATCCCTTATAATATAACGTAATATGCAGTCTATCATTGAAAATACCTTATAATATAACGTAATATGCAGTCTATCATTGACAATACCTTATAATATAACGTAATATGCAGTGTATAGTTCAAAATACCTTATCATATAACGTAATATTTGCAGTCTATCATTGAAAATACTTTATAATATAACGTAATATGCAGTCTATCATTGACAATACCTTATAATATAACGTAATATGCAGTGTATAGTTCAAAATACCTTATAATATAACGTAATATTTGCAGTCTATCATTGAAAATACTTTATAATATAACGTAATATGCAGTCTATCATTGACAATACCTTATAATATAACGTAATATGCAGTGTATCATTGAAAATACCTTATTATATAACGTAATATGCAGTGTATCATTGACAATACCTTATAATATAACGTAATATGCAGTGTATCTTTGAAAAACCTTATAATATAACGTAATATGCAGTGTATAGTTCAAAATACCTTATAATATAACGTAATATTTGCAGTCTATCATTGAAAATACTTTATAATATAACGTAATATGCAGTCTATCATTGGCAATACCTTATAATATAACGTAATATGCAGTGTATCATAGAAAATACCTTATAATGTAACGTAATATGCAGTGTATCGTTGAAAATACCTTAGAAAATAATGGAATATGCAGTGTAATATTGAAAATACCTTATATTATAACGTAATATGCAGTGTATCATTGAAAATACCTTATAATATAACGTAATATGCAGTGTATCATTGAAAATACTTTATAATATAACGGAATATGCAGTGCCTCATTGGAAATCCCTTATAATATAACGTAATATGCTGTGTATCATTGAAAATACCTTATAATATAATCTAATATGCAGTGTATCGTTCAAAATACCTTATAATATAACGTAATATGCAGTGTATCATTGTAAATACCTTATAATATAACGTAATATGCAGTGTATTATTGAAAATACCTTATAATATAACGTAACATGCAGTCTATCATTGAAAATACCTTATAATATAACGTAATATGCAGTGTATCATTGAAAATACCTTATAATGTAACGTAATATGCAGTGTATCATTGAAAATACCTTAGAGAATAATGGAATATGCAGTGTAATATTGAAAATACCTTATATTATAACGTAATATGCAGTGTATCATTGAAAATACCTTATAATATAACGTAATATGCAGTGTATCATTGAAAATACTTTATAATATAACGGAATATGCAGTGTCTCATTGGAAATCCCTTATAATATAACGTAATATGCTGTGTATCATTGAATATACCTTATAATATAATCTAATATGCAGTGTATCGTTCAAAACACCTTATAATATAACGTAATATGCAGTCTATCATTGAAAATACCTTATAATATAACGTAATATGCAGTGTATAGTTCAAAATACATTATAATATAACGTAATATTTGCAGTCTATCATTGAAAATACTTTATAATATAACGTAATATGCAGTCTATCATTGACAATACCTTATAATATAACGTAATATGCAGTGTATAGTTCAAAATACCTTATAATATAACGTAATATTTGCAGTCTATCATTGAAAATACTTTATAATATAACGTAATATGCAGTCTATCATTGACAATACCTTATAATATAACGTAATATGCAGTGTATCATTGAAAATACCTTATAATATAATGTAATATGCAGTGTATCATTGAAAATACTTTATAATATAACGTAATATGCAGTCTATCATTGACAATGCCTTATAATATAACGTAATATGCAGTGTATCTTTGAAAAACCTTATAATATAACGTAATATGCAGTGTATAGTTCAAAATACCTTATAATATAACGTAATATTTGCAGTCTATCATTGAAAATACTTTATAATATAACGGAATATGCAGTGCCTCATTGGAAATCCCTTATAATATAACGTAATATGCTGTGTATCATTGAATATACCTTATAATATAATCTAATATGCAGTGTATCGTTCAAAATACCTTATAATATAACGTAATATGCAGTGTATCATTGTAAATACCTTATAATATAACGTAATATAAAGTGTATTATTGAAAATACCTTATAATATAACGTAACATGCAGTCTATCATTGAAAATACCTTATAATATAACGTAATATGCAGTGTATCATTGAAAATACCTTATAATGTAACGTAATATGCAGTGTATCGTTGAAAATACCTTAGAGAATAATGGAATATGCAGTGTAATATTGAAAATACCTTATATTATAACGTAATATGCAGTGTATCATTGAAAATACCTTATAATATAACGTAATATGCAGTGTATCATTGAAAATACTTTATAATATAACGGAATATGCAGTGTCTCATTGGAAATCCCTTATAATATAACGTAATATGCTGTGTATCATTGAATATACCTTATAATATAATCTAATATGCAGTGTATCGTTCAAAATACCTTATAATATAACGTAATATGCAGTCTATCATTGAAAATACCTTATAATATAACGTAATATGCAGTGTATAGTTCAAAATACCTTATAATATAACGTAATATTTGCAGTCTATCATTGAAAATACTTTATAATATAACGTAATATGCAGTCTATCATTGACAATACCTTATAATATAACGTAATATGCAGTGTATAGTTCAAAATACCTTATAATATAACGTAATATTTGCAGTCTATCATTGAAAATACTTTATAATATAACGTAATATGCAGTCTATCATTGACAATACCTTATAATATAACGTAATATGCAGTTTATCATTGAAAATACCTTATTATATAATGTAATATGCAGTGTATCATTGAAAATACTTTATAATATAACGTAATATGCAGTCTATCATTGACAATGCCTTATAATATAACGTAATATGCAGTGTATCTTTGAAAAACCTTATAATATAACGTAATATGCAGTGTATAGTTCAAAATACCTTATAATATAACGTAATATTTGCAGTCTATCATTGAAAATACTTTATAATATAACGGAATATGCAGTCTATCATTGAAAATACCTTATAATATAACGTAATATGCAGTGTATCATTGAAAATACCTTATAATATAACGTAATATGCAATGTATCATTGAAAATCCCTTATAATATAACGTAATATGCAGTCTATCATTGAAAATACCTTATAATATAACGTAATATGCAGTCTATCATTGACAATACCTTATAATATAACGTAATATGCAGTGTATAGTTCAAAATACCTTATCATATAACGTAATATTTGCAGTCTATCATTGAAAATACTTTATAATATAACGTAATATGCAGTCTATCATTGAAAATACCTTATAATATAACGTAATATGCAGTGTATAGTTCAAAATACCTTATCATATAACGTAATATTTGCAGTCTATCATTGAAAATACTTTATAATATAACGTAATATGCAGTCTATCATTGACAATACCTTATAATATAACGTAATATGCAGTGTATCATTGAAAATACCTTATTATATAACGTAATATGCAGTGTATCATTGACAATACCTTATAATATAACGTAATATGCAGTGTATCTTTGAAAAACCTTATAATATAACGTAATATGCAGTGTATAGTTCAAAATACCTTATAATATAACGTAATATTTGCAGTCTATCATTGAAAATACTTTATAATATAACGTAATATGCAGTCTATCATTGGCAATACCTTATAATATAACGTAATATGCAGTGTATCATTGAAAATACCTTATAATGTAACGTAATATGCAGTGTATCGTTGAAAATACCTTAGAAAATAATGGAATATGCAGTGTAATATTGAAAATACCTTATATTATAACGTAATATGCAGTGTATCATTGAAAATACCTTATAATATAACGTAATATGCAGTGTATCATTGAAAATACTTTATAATATAACGGAATATGCAGTGCCTCATTGGAAATCCCTTATAATATAACGTAATATGCTGTGTATCATTGAATATACCTTATAATATAATCTAATATGCAGTGTATCGTTCAAAATACCTTATAATATAACGTAATATGCAGTGTATCATTGAAAATACCTTATAATATAACGTAATATGCAGTGTATTATTGAAAATACCTTATAATATAACGTAACATGCAGTCTATCATTGAAAATACCTTATAATATAACGTAATATGCAGTGTATCATTGAAAATACCTTATAATGTAACGTAATATGCAGTGTATCGTTGAAAATACCTTAGAGAATAATGGAATATGCAGTGTAATATTGAAAATACCTTATATTATAACGTAATATGCAGTGTATCATTGAAAATACCTTATAATATAACGTAATATGCAGTGTATCATTGAAAATACTTTATAATATAACGGAATATGCAGTGTCTCATTGGAAATCCCTTATAATATAACGTAATATGCTGTGTATCATTGAATATACCTTATAATATAATCTAATATGCAGTGTATCGTTCAAAATACCTTATAATATAACGTAATATGCAGTCTATCATTGAAAATACCTTATAATATAACGTAATATGCAGTGTATAGTTCAAAATACCTTATAATATAACGTAATATTTGCAGTCTATCATTGAAAATACTTTATAATATAACGTAATATGCAGTCTATCATTGACAATACCTTATAATATAACGTAATATGCAGTGTATAGTTCAAAATACCTTATAATATAACGTAATATTTGCAGTCTATCATTGAAAATACTTTATAATATAACGTAATATGCAGTCTATCATTGACAATACCTTATAATATAACGTAATATGCAGTTTATCATTGAAAATACCTTATTATATAATGTAATATGCAGTGTATCATTGAAAATACTTTATAATATAACGTAATATGCAGTCTATCATTGACAATGCCTTATAATATAACGTAATATGCAGTGTATCTTTGAAAAACCTTATAATATAACGTAATATGCAGTGTATAGTTCAAAATACCTTATAATATAACGTAATATTTGCAGTCTATCATTGAAAATACCTTATAATATAACGGAATATGCAGTCTATCATTGAAAATACCTTATAATATAACGTAATATGCAGTGTATCATTGAAAATACCTTATAATATAACGGAATATGCAGTGTCTCATTGGAAATCCCTTATAATATAACGTAATATGCAGTGTATCATTGAAAATACCTTATAATATAACGTAACATGCAGTCTATCATTGAAAATACCTTATAATATAACGTAATATGCAGTGTATCATTGAAAATACCCTATTATATAACGTAATATGCAGTGTATCATTGAAAATACTTTATAATATAACGTAATACGCAGTCTATCATTGACAATACCTTATAATATAACGTAATATGCAGTGTATCATTGAAAATACCTTATAATGTAACGTAATATGCAGTGTATCATTGAAAATACCTTAGAAAATAATGGAATATGCAGTGTAATATTGAAAATACCTTATATTATAACGTAATATGCAGTGTATCATTGAAAATACCTTATAATATAACGTAATATGCAGTGTATCATTGAAAATACTTTATAATATAACGGAATATGCAGTGTCTCATTGGAAATCCCTTATAATATAACGTAATATGCTGTGTATCATTGAATATACCTTATAATATAATCTAATATGCAGTGTATCGTTCAAAATACCATATAATATAACGTAATATGCAGTGTATCATTGTAAATACCTTATAATATAACGTAATATACAGTGTATTATTGAAAATAACTTATAATATAACGTATCATGCAGTCTATCATTGAAAATACCTTATAATATAAAGTAATATGCAGTGTATCATTGAAAATACCTTATAATATAACGTAATATGCAGTGTATCATTGAAAATACCTTATAATATAACGTAATATGCAGTGTATCATTGAAAATACTTTATAATATAACGGAATATGCAGTGTCTCATTGGAAATCCCTTATAATATAACGTAATATGCAGTGTATCATTGAAAATACTTTATAATATAACGGAATATGCAGTGTCTCATTGGAAATCCCTTATAATATAACGTAATATGCTGTGTATCATTGAATACACCTTATAATATAATCTAATATGCAGTGTATCGTTCAAAATACCTTATAATATAACGTAATATTTGCAGTCTATCATTGAAAATGCCTTGTAATATAACGTAATATGCAGTGTATCATTGAAAATACCTTATAATATAACGTAATATGCAGTGTATCATTGAAAATACCTTATAATATAACGTAATATTTGCAGTCTATCATTGAAAATGCCTTGTAATATAAAGGAATATGCAGTGTCTCATTGAAAATCCCTTATAATATAACGTAATATGCAGTCTATCATTGAAAATACCTTATAATATAACGTAATATGCAGTGTATTATTGAAAATACCTTATAAAATAATGTAATATGCAGTGTATCATTGAAAATACCTTATAATATAACGTAATATGCAGTGTATCATTGAAAATACTTTATAATATACCGGAATATGCAGTGTATCGTTCAAAATACCTTATAATATAACGTAATATGCAGTGTATCATTGTAAATACCTTATAATATAACGTAATATACAGTGTATTATTGAAAATACCTTATAATATAACGTAACATGCAGTCTATCATTGAAAATACCTTATAATATAAAGTAATATGCAGTGTATCATTGAAAATACCTTATAATATAACGTAATATGCAGTGTATCATTGAAAATACCTTATAATATAACGTAATATGCAGTGTATCATTGAAAATACTTTATAATATAACGTAATATGCAGTGTATCATTGAAAATACCTTATAATATAACGTAATATTTGCAGTCTATCATTGAAAATGCCTTGTAATATAAAGGAATATGCAGTGTCTCATTGAAAATCCCTTATAATATAACGTAATATGCAGTCTATCATTGAAAATACCTTATAATATAACGTAATGTGCAGTGTATTATTGAAAATACCTTATAATATAACATAATATGCAGTGTATCATTGATAATACCTTATAATATAATCTAATATGCAGTGTATCGTTCAAAATACCTTATAATATAACGTAATTTTTGCAGTCTATCATTGAAAATGCCTTGTAATATAACGTAATATGCAGTGTATCATTGAAAATACCTTATAATATAACGTAATATGCAGTGTATCATTGAAAATACCTTATAATATAACATAGTATGCTGTGTATCATTCGAAATACCTTATAATATAACGTAATATGCAGTGTATTATTGAAAATACCTTATAATATAACGCAATATGCAGTGTATCATTGAAAATACCTTATAATATAACGTAATATGCAGTGTATCATTGAAAATACTTTATAACATAACGGAATATGCAGTGTCTCATTGGAAATCCCTTATAATATAACGTAATATTTGCAGTCTATCATTGAAAATGTCTTGTAGTATAACGTAATATGCAGTGTATCATGAAAAATACCTTATAATATAACGTAATATGCAGTCTATCATTGAAAATACCTTATAATATAACGTAATATGCAGTGTATTATTCAAAATACCTTATAATATAATGTAATATGCAGTGTATCTTTGAAAATACTTTATAATATAACGGAATATGCAGTGTCTCATTGGAAATCCCTTATAATATAATGTAATATGCAGTGTTTCATTGAAAATACCTTATAATATAACATAGTATGCTGTGTATCATTCGAAATACCTTATAATATAACGTAATGTGCAGTGTATTATTGAAAATACCTTATAATATAACATAATATGCAGTGTATCATTGATAATACCTTATAATATAATCTAATATGCAGTGTATCGTTCAAAATACCGTATAATATAACGTAATTTTTGCAGTCTATCATTGAAAATGCCTTGTAATATAACGTAATATGCAGTGTATCATTGAAAATACCTTATAATATAACGTAATATGCAGTGTATCATTGAAAATACCTTATAATATAACATAGTATGCTGTGTATCATTCGAAATACCTTATAATATAACGTAATATGCAGTGTATTATTGAAAATACCTTATAATATAACGCAATATGCAGTGTATCATTGAAAATACCTTATAATATAACGTAATATGCAGTGTATCATTGAAAATACTTTATAACATAACGGAATATGCAGTGTCTCATTGGAAATCCCTTATAATATAACGTAATATTTGCAGTCTATCATTGAAAATGTCTTGTAGTATAACGTAATATGCAGTGTATCTTGAAAAATACTTTATAATATAACGGCCTATGCAGTGTCTCATTGGAAATCCCTTATAATATAACGTAATATGCAGTGTATTATTGAAAATACCTTATAATATAACGCAATATGCACTGTATCATTGATAATACCTTATAATATAATCTAATATGCAGTGTATCGTTCAAAATACCTTATAATATAACGTAATTTTTGCAGTCTATCATTGAAAATACCTTATAATATAACGTAATATGCAGTGTATCATTGAAAATACCTTATAACATAACGTAACATGCAGTGTATTATTGAAAATACCTTATAATATAACGCAATATGCACTGTATCATTGATAATACCTTATAATATAACGTAATATGCAGTGTAGCGTTCAAAATACCTTATAATATAACGTAATATTTGCAGTCTATCATTGAAAATACCTTATAATATAACGTAACATGCAGTCTATCATTGAAAATACCTTATAATATAACGTAATATGCAGTGTCTCATTGAAAATCCCTTATAATATAACGTAACATGCAGTCTATCATTGAAAATACTTTATAATATAACGGACTATGCAGGGTCTCATTGGAAATCCCTTATAATATAATGTAATATGCAGTGTTTCATTGAAAATACCTTATAATATAACATAGTATGCTGTGTATCATTCGAAATACCTTATAATATAACGTAATGTGCAGTGTATTATTGAAAATACCTTATAATAGAACATAATATGCAGTGTATCATTGATAATACCTTATAATATAATCTAATATGCAGTGTATCGTTCAAAATACCTTATAATATAACGTAATATTTGCAGTCTATCATTGAAAATGTCTTGTAGTATAACGTAATATGCAGTGTATCATGAAAAATACTTTATAATATAACGGCCTATGCAGTGTCTCATTGGAAATCCCTTATAATATAACGTAATATGCAGTGTATTATTGAAAATACCTTATAATATAACGCAATATGCACTGTATCATTGATAATACCTTATAATATAATCTAATATGCAGTGTATCGTTCAAAATACCTTATAATATAACGTAATTTTTGCAGTCTATCATTGAAAATACCTTATAATATAACGTAATATGCAGTGTATTATTCAAAATACCTTATAATATAACGTAATATGCAGTGTATTATTGAAAATACCTTATAATATAACGCAATATGCACTGTATCATTGATAATACCTTATAATATAACGTAATATGCAGTGTATCGTTCAAAATACCTTATAATATAACGTAATATTTGCAGTCTATCATTGAAAATACCTTATAATATAACGTAACATGCAGTCTATCATTGAAAATACCTTATAATATAACGTAATATGCAGTGTCTCATTGAAAATCCCTTATAATATAACGTAACATGCAGTCTATCATTGAAAATACTTTATAATATAACGGACTATGCAGTGTCTCATTGGAAATCCCTTATAATATAATGTAATATGCAGTGTTTCATTGAAAATACCTTATAATATAACATAGTATGCTGTGTATCATTCGAAATACCTTATAATATAACGTAATGTGCAGTGTATTATTGAAAATACCTTATAATAGAACATAATATGCAGTGTATCATTGATAATACCTTATAATATAATCTAATATGCAGTGTATCGTTCAAAATACCTTATAATATAACGTAATTTTTGCAGTCTATCATTGAAAATGCCTTGTAACATAACGTAATATGCAGTGTATCATTGAAAATACCTTATAATATAACGTAATATGCAGTGTATCATTGAAAATACCTTATAACATAACGTAACATGCAGTCTATCATTGAAAATACCTTATAATATAACGTAATATGCAGTGTATCATTGAAAATACTTTATAACATAACGGAATATGCAGTGTCTCATTGGAAATCCCTTATAATATAACGTAATATTTGCAGTCTATCATTGAAAATGTCTTGTAGTATAACGTAATATGCAGTGTATCATGAAAAATACTTTATAATATAACGGACTATGCAGTGTCTCATTGGAAATCCCTTATAATATAACGTAATATGCAGTGTATTATTGAAAATACCTTATAATATAACGCAATATGCACTGTATCATTGATAATACCTTATAATATAATCTAATATGCAGTGTATCGTTCAAAATACCTTATAATATAACGTAATTTTTGCAGTCTATCATTGAAAATGCCTTGTAATATAACGTAATATGCAGTGTATCATTGAAAATACCTTATAAAATAACGTAATTGCAGTGTATCATTGAAAATACCTTATAACATAACGTAACATGCAGTCTGTCATTGAAAATACCTTATAATATAACGTAATATGCAGAGTATCATTGAAAATACTTTATAACATAACGGAATATGCAGTGTCTCATTGGAAATCCCTTATAATATAACGTAATATTTGCAGTCTATCATTGAAAATGCCTTGTAATATAACGTAATATGCAGTGTATCATTGAAAATACCTTATAATATAACGTAACATGCAGTCTATCATAGAAAATACCTTATAATATAACGTAATATGCAGTGTATTATTCAAAATACCTTATAATATAATGTAATATGCAGTGTATCTTTGAAAATACTTTATAATATAACGGAATATGCAGTGTCTCATTGAAAATACCACATAATATAACGTAATGTGCAGTGTATTATTGAAAATACCTTATAATATAACGCAATATGCAGTGTATCATTGAAAATACCTTATAATATAACGTAATATTTGCAGTCTATCATTGAAAATGCCTTGTAATATAACGTAATATGCAGTGTATTATTGAAAATACCTTATAAAATAGTGTAATATGCAGTGTATCATTGAAAATACCTTATAATATAACATAGTATGCTGTGTATCATTCGAAATACCTTATAATATAACGTAATATGCAGTGTATTATTGAAAATACCTTATAATATAACGTAATATGCAGTGTATCATTGAAAATACCTTATAATATAACGTAATATGCAGTGTATCATTGAAAATACTTTATAACATAACGGAATATGCAGTGTCTCATTGGAAATCCCTTATAATATAACGTAATATTTGCAGTCTATCATTGAAAATGTCTTGTAGTATAACGTAATATGCTGTGTATCATTGAAAATACCTTATAATATAACGTAACATGCAGTCTATCATTGAAAATACCTTATAATTTAACGTAATATGCAGTGTATTATTGAAAATACCTTATAATATAACGCAATATGCAGAGTATCATTGAAAATACCTTATAATATAACGTAATATTTGCAGTCTATCATTGAAAATGCCTTGTAATATAACGTAATATGCAGTGTATCATTGAAAATACTTTATAATATAACGGAATATGCAGTGTCTCATTGAAAATACCACATAATATAACGTAATGTGCAGTGTATTATTGAAAATACCTTATAATATAACGGAATATGCAGTGTCTCATTGAAAATCCCTTATAATATAACGTAACATGCAGTCTATCATTGAAAATACTTTATAATATAACGTAATATGCAGTGTCTCATTGGAAATCCCTTATAATATAATGTAATATGCAGTGTTTCATTGAAAATACCTTATAATATAACATAGTATGCTGTGTATCATTCGAAATACCTTATAATATAACGTAATGTGCAGTGTATTATTGAAAATACCTTATAATATAACATAATATACAGTGTATCATTGATAATACCTTATAATATAATCTAATATGCAGTGTATCGTTCAAAATACCTTATAATATAACGTAATTTTTGCAGTCTATCATTGAAAATGCCTTGTAATATAACGTAATATGCAGTGTATCATTGAAAATACCTTATAATATAACGTAATATGCAGTGTATCATTGAAAATACCTTATAATATAACATAGTATGCTGTGTATCATTCGAAATACCTTATAATATAACGTAATATGCAGTGTATTATTGAAAATACCTTATAATATAACGCAATATGCAGTGTATCATTGAAAATACCTTATAATATAACGTAATATGCAGTGTATCATTGAAAATACTTTATAACATAACGGAATATGCAGTGTCTCATTGGAAATCCCTTATAATATAACGTAATATTTGCAGTCTATCATTGAAAATGTCTTGTAGTATAACGTAATATGCAGTGTATCATGAAAAATACTTTATAATATAACGGACTATGCAGTGTCTCATTGGAAATCCCTTATAATATAACGTAATATGCAGTGTTTCATTGAAAATACCTTATAATATAACATAGTATGCTGTGTATCATTCGAAATACCTTATAATATAACGTAATGTGCAGTGTATTATTGAAAATACCTTATAATATAACATAATATGCAGTGTATCACTGATAATACCTTATAATATAATCTAATATGCAGTGTATCGTTCAAAATACCTTATAATATAACGTAATTTTTGCAGTCTATCATTGAAAATGCCTTGTAATATAACGTAATATGCAGTGTATCATTGAAAATACCTTATAATATAACGTAATATGCAGTGTATCATTGAAAATACCTTATAATATAACATAGTATGCTGTGTATCATTCGAAATACATTATAATATAACGTAATATGCAGTGTATTATTGAAAATACCTTATAATATAACGCAATATGCAGTGTATCATTGAAAATACCTTATAATATAACGTAATATGCAGTGTATCATTGAAAATACTTTATAACATAACGGAATATGCAGTGTCTCATTGGAAATCCCTTATAATATAACGTAATATTTGCAGTCTATCATTGAAAATGTCTTGTAGTATAACGTAATATGCAGTGTATCATGAAAAATACTTTATAATATAACGGCCTATGCAGTGTCTCATTGGAAATCCCTTATAATATAACGTAATATGCAGTGTATTATTGAAAATACCTTATAATATAACGCAATATGCACTGTATCATTGATAATACCTTATAATATAATCTAATATGCAGTGTATCGTTCAAAATACCTTATAATATCACGTAATTTTTGCAGTCTATCATTGAAAATGCCTTGTAATATAACGTAATATGCAGTGTATCATTGAAAATACCTTATAAAATAACGTAATATGCAGTGTATCATTGAAAATACCTTATAACATAACGTAACATGCAGTCTGTCATTGAAAATACCTTATAATATAACGTAATATGCAGAGTATCATTGAAAATACTTTATAACATAACGGAATATGCAGTGTCTCATTGGAAATCCCTTATAATATAACGTAATTTTTGCAGTCTATCATTGAAAATGCCTTGTAATATAACGTAATATGCAGTGTATCATTGAAAATACCTTATAATATAACGTAACATGCAGTCTATCATAGAAAATACCTTATAATATAACGTAATATGCAGTGTATTATTCAAAATACCTTATAATATAATGTAATATGCAGTGTATCTTTGAAAATACTTTATAATATAACGGAATATGCAGTGTCTCATTGAAAATACCACATAATATAACGTAATATACAGTGTATTATTGAAAATACCTTATAATATAACGTAACATGCAGTCTATCATTGAAAATACCTTATAATATAAAGTAATATGCAGTGTATCATTGAAAATACCTTATAATATAACGTAATATGCAGTGTATCATTGAAAATACCTTATAATATAACGTAATATGCAGTGTATAGTTCAAAATACCTTATAATATAACGTAATATTTGCAGTCTATCATTGAAAATACTTTATAATATAACGTAATATGCAGTCTATCATTGACAATACCTTATAATATAACGTAATATGCAGTGTATAGTTCAAAATACCTTATCATATAACGTAATATTTGCAGTCTATCATTGAAAATACTTTATAATATAACGTAATATGCAGTCTATCATTGACAATACCTTATAATATAACGTAATATGCAGTGTATCATTGAAAATACCTTATTATATAACGTAATATGCAGTGTATCATTGAAAATACTTTATAATATAACGTAATATGCAGTCTATCATTGACAATGCCTTATAATATAACGTAATATGCAGTGTATCTTTGAAAAACCTTATAATATAACGTAATATGCAGTGTATAGTTCAAAATACCTTATAATATAACGTAATATTTGCAGTCTATCATTGAAAATACTTTATAATATAACG
The DNA here is from genome assembly GCA_916610255.1 of Lasioglossum lativentre. Taxonomy (NCBI): domain Eukaryota; kingdom Metazoa; phylum Arthropoda; class Insecta; order Hymenoptera; family Halictidae; genus Lasioglossum; species Lasioglossum lativentre. Next base: position 495,138 of record CAKAJI010000236.1, on the reverse strand, counting down.
GAATATGCAGTCTATCATTGAAAATACCTTATAATATAACGTAATATGCAGTGTATCATTGAAAATACCTTATAATATAACGGAATATGCAGTGTCTCATTGGAAATCCCTTATAATATAACGTAATATGCAGTGTATCATTGAAAATACCTTATAATATAACGTAACATGCAGTCTATCATTGAAAATACCTTATAATATAACGTAATATGCAGTGTATCATTGAAAATACCCTATTATATAACGTAATATGCAGTGTATCATTGAAAATACTTTATAATATAACGTAATATGCAGTCTATCATTGACAATACCTTATAATATAACGTAATATGCAGTGTATCATTGAAAATACCTTATAATATAACGTAATATGCAGTGTATCATTGAAAATACCTTAGAAAATAATGGAATATGCAGTGTAATATTGAAAATACCTTATATTATAACGTAATATGCAGTGTATCATTGAAAATACCTTATAATATAACGTAATATGCAGTGTATCATTGAAAATACTTTATAATATAACGGAATATGCAGTGTCTCATTGGAAATCCCTTATAATATAACGTAATATGCTGTGTATCATTGAATATACCTTATAATATAATCTAATATGCAGTGTATCGTTCAAAATACCTTATAATATAACGTAATATGCAGTGTATCATTGTAAATACCTTATAATATAACGTAATATACAGTGTATTATTGAAAATACCTTATAATATAACGTAACATGCAGTCTATCATTGAAAATACCTTATAATATAAAGTAATATGCAGTGTATCATTGAAAATACCTTATAATATAACGTAATATGCAGTGTATCATTGAAAATACCTTATAATATAACGTAATATGCAGTGTATCATTGAAAATACTTTATAATATAACGGAATATGCAGTGTCTCATTGGAAATCCCTTATAATATAACGTAATATGCAGTGTATCATTGAAAATACTTTATAATATAACGGAATATGCAGTGTCTCATTGGAAATCCCTTATAATATAACGTAATATGCTGTGTATCATTGAATACACCTTATAATATAATCTAATATGCAGTGTATCGTTCAAAATACCTTATAATATAACGTAATATTTGCAGTCTATCATTGAAAATGCCTTGTAATATAACGTAATATGCAGTGTATCATTGAAAATACCTTATAATATAACGTAATATGCAGTGTATCATTGAAAATACCTTATAATATAACGTAATATTTGCAGTCTATCATTGAAAATGCCTTGTAATATAAAGGAATATGCAGTGTCTCATTGAAAATCCCTTATAATATAACGTAATATGCAGTCTATCATTGAAAATACCTTATAATATAACGTAATATGCAGTGTACTATTGAAAATACCTTATAAAATAATGTAATATGCAGTGTATCATTGAAAATACCTTATAATATAACGTAATATGCAGTGTATCATTGAAAATACTTTATAATATAACGTAATATGCAGTGTATCGTTCAAAATACCTTATAATATAACGTAATATGCAGTGTATCATTGTAAATACCTTATAATATAACGTAATATACAGTGTATTATTGAAAATACCTTATAATATAACGTAACATGCAGTCTATCATTGAAAATACCTTATAATATAACGTAATATGCAGTGTATCATTGAAAATACCTTATAATATAACGTAATATGCAGTGTATCATTGAAAATACCTTATAATATAACGTAATATGCAGTGTATCATTGAAAATACTTTATAATATAACGGAATATGCAGTGTCTCATTGGAAATCCCTTATAATATAACGTAATATGCAGTGTATCATTGAAAATACTTTATAATATAACGGAATATGCAGTGTCTCATTGGAAATCCCTTATAATATAACGTAATATGCTGTGTATCATTGAATACACCTTATAATATAATCTAATATGCAGTGTATCGTTCAACATACCTTATAATATAACGTAATATTTGCAGTCTATCATTGAAAATGCCTTGTAATATAACGTAATATGCAGTGTATCATTGAAAATACCTTATAATATAACGTAATATGCAGTGTATCATTGAAAATACCTTATAATATAACGTAATATTTGCAGTCTATCATTGAAAATGCCTTGTAATATAAAGGAATATGCAGTGTCTCATTGAAAATCCCTTATAATATAACGTAATATGCAGTCTATCATTGAAAATACCTTATAATATAACGTAATATGCAGTGTATTATTGAAAATACCTTATAAAATGATGTAATATGCAGTGTATCATTGAAAATACCTTATAATATAACGTAATATGCAGTGTATCATTGAAAATACTTTATAATATAATCTAATATGCAGTGTATCGTTCAAAATACCTTATAATATAACGTAATATTTGCAGTCTATCATTGAAAATGCCTTGTAATATAACGTAATATGCAGTGTATCATTGAAAATACCTTATAATATAACGTAATATGCAGTGTATCATTGAAAATACTTTATAATATAACGGAATATGCAGTGTCTCATTGGAAATCCCTTATAATATAACGTAATATGCTGTGTATCATTGAATATACCTTATAATATAATCTAATATGCAGTGTATCGTTCAAAATACCTAATAATATAACGTAATATGCAGTGTATCATTGTAAATACCTTATAATATAACGTAATATACAGTGTATTATTGAAAATACCTTATAATATAACGTAACATGCAGTCTATCATTGAAAATACCTTATAATATAAAGTAATATGCAGTGTATCATTGAAAATACCTTATAATATAACGTAATATGCAGTGTATCATTGAAAATACCTTATAATATAACGTAATATGCAGTGTATCATTGAAAATACTTTATAATATAACGGAATATGCAGTGTCTCATTGGAAATCCCTTATAATATAACGTAATATGCAGTGTATCATTGAAAATACTTTATAATATAACGGAATATGCAGTGTCTCATTGGAAATCCCTTATAATATAACGTAATATGCTGTGTATCATTGAATACACCTTATAATATAATCTAATATGCAGTGTATCGTTCAACATACCTTATAATATAACGTAATATTTGCAGTCTATCATTGAAAATGCCTTGTAATATAACGTAATATGCAGTGTATCATTGAAAATACCTTATAATATAACGTAATATGCAGTGTATCATTGAAAATACCGTATAATATAACGTAATATTTGCAGTCTATCATTGAAAATGCCTTGTAATATAAAGGAATATGCAGTGTCTCATTGAAAATCCCTTATAATATAACGTAATATGCAGTCTATCATTGAAAATACCTTATAATATAACGTAATATGCAGTGTACTATTGAAAATACCTTATAAAATAATGTAATATGCAGTGTATCATTGAAAATACCTTATAATATAACGTAATATGCAGTGTATCATTGAAAATACTTTATAATATACCGGAATATGCAGTGTATCGTTCAAAATACCTTATAATATAACGTAATATGCAGTGTATCATTGAAAATACCTTATAATATAACGTAATATGCAGTGTATTATTGAAAATACCTTATAATATAACGTAACATGCAGTCTATCATTGAAAATACCTTATAATATAAAGTAATATGCAGTGTATCATTGAAAATACCTTATAATATAACGTAATATGCAGTGTATCATTGAAAATACCTTATAATATAACGTAATATGCAGTGTATCATTGAAAATACTTTATAATATAACGGAATATGCAGTGTCTCATTGGAAATCCCTTATAATATAACGTAATATGCAGTGTATCATTGAAAATACTTTATAATATAACGGAATATGCAGTGTCTCATTGGAAATCCCTTATAATATAACGTAATATGCTGTGTATCATTGAATACACCTTATAATATAATCTAATATGCAGTGTATCGTTCAAAATACCTTATAATATAACGTAATATTTGCAGTCTATCATTGAAAATGCCTTGTAATATAACGTAATATGCAGTGTATCATTGAAAATACCTTATAATATAACGTAATATGCAGTGTATCATTGAAAATACCTTATAATATAACGTAATATTTGCAGTCTATCATTGAAAATGCCTTGTAATATAAAGGAATATGCAGTGTCTCATTGAAAATCCCTTATAATATAACGTAATATGCAGTCTATCATTGAAAATACCTTATAATATAACGTAATATGCAGTGTATTATTGAAAATACCTTATAAAATGATGTAATATGCAGTGTATCATTGAAAATACCTTATAATATAACGTAATATGCAGTGTATCATTGAAAATACTTTATAATATAATCTAATATGCAGTGTATCGTTCAAAATACCTTATAATATAACGTAATATTTGCAGTCTATCATTGAAAATGCCTTGTAATATAACGTAATATGCAGTGTATCATTGAAAATACCTTATAATATAACGTAATATGCAGTGTATCATTGAAAATCCCTTATAATATAACGTAATATGCAGTCTATCATTGAAAATACCTTATAATATAACGTAATATGCAGTGTATAGTTCAAAATACATTATAATATAACGTAATATTTGCAGTCTATCATTGAAAATACTTTATAATATAACGTAATATGCAGTCTATCATTGACAATACCTTATAATATAACGTAATATGCAGTGTATAGTTCAAAATACCTTATAATATAACGTAATATTTGCAGTCTATCATTGAAAATACTTTATAATATAACGTAATATGCAGTCTATCATTGACAATACCTTATAATATAACGTAATATGCAGTCTATCATTGAAAATACCTTATAATATAAAGTAATATGCAGTGTATCATTGAAAATACCTTATAATATAAAGTAATATGCAGTGTATCATTGAAAATACCTTATAATATAACGTAATATGCAGTGTATCATTGAAAATACTTTATAATATAACGGAATATGCAGTGTCTCATTGGAAATCCCTTATAATATAACGTAATATGCAGTGTATCATTGAAAATACTTTATAATATAACGGAATATGCAGTGTCTCATTGGAAATCCCTTATAATATAACGTAATATGCTGTGTATCATTGAATACACCTTATAATATAATCTAATATGCAGTGTATCGTTCAACATACCTTATAATATAACGTAATATTTGCAGTCTATCATTGAAAATGCCTTGTAATATAACGTAATATGCAGTGTATCATTGAAAATACCTTATAATATAACGTAATATGCAGTGTATCATTGAAAATACCTTATAATATAACGTAATATTTGCAGTCTATCATTGAAAATGCCTTGTAATATAATGGAATATGCAGTGTCTCATTGAAAATCCCTTATAATATAACGTAATATGCAGTCTATCATTGAAAATACCTTATAATATAACGTAATATGCAGTGTACTATTGAAAATACCTTATAAAATAATGTAATATGCAGTGTATCATTGAAAATACCTTATAATATAACGTAATATGCAGTGTATCATTGAAAATACTTTATAATATACCGGAATATGCAGTGTATCGTTCAAAATACCTTATAATATAACGTAATATGCAGTGTATCATTGTAAATACCTTATAATATAACGTAATATACAGTGTATTATTGAAAATACCTTATAATATAACGTAACATGCAGTCTATCATTGAAAATACCTTATAATATAAAGTAATATGCAGTGTATCATTGAAAATACCTTATAATATAACGTAATATGCAGTGTATCATTGAAAATACCTTATAATATAACGTAATATGCAGTGTATCATTGAAAATACTTTATAATATAACGGAATATGCAGTGTCTCATTGGAAATCCCTTATAATATAACGTAATATGCAGTGTATCATTGAAAATACTTTATAATATAACGGAATATGCAGTGTCTCATTGGAAATCCCTTATAATATAACGTAATATGCTGTGTATCATTGAATACACCTTATAATATAATCTAATATGCAGTGTATCGTTCAAAATACCTTATAATATAACGTAATATTTGCAGTCTATCATTGAAAATGCCTTGTAATATAACGTAATATGCAGTGTATCATTGAAAATACCTTATAATATAACGTAATATGCAGTGTATCATTGAAAATACCTTATAATATAACGTAATATTTGCAGTCTATCATTGAAAATGCCTTGTAATATAAAGGAATATGCAGTGTCTCATTGAAAATCCCTTATAATATAACGTAATATGCAGTCTATCATTGAAAATACCTTATAATATAACGTAATATGCAGTGTATTATTGAAAATACCTTATAAAATAATGTAATATGCAGTGTATCATTGAAAATACCTTATAATATAACGTAATATGCAGTGTATCATTGAAAATACTTTATAATATAATCTAATATGCAGTGTATCGTTCAAAATACCTTATAATATAACGTAATATTTGCAGTCTATCATTGAAAATGCCTTGTAATATAACGTAATATGCAGTGTATCATTGAAAATACCTTATAATATAACGTAATATGCAGTGTATCATTGAAAATACCTTATAATATAACGTAATATGCAGTCTATCATTGAAAATACCTTATAATATAACGTAATATGCAGTGTATAGTTCAAAATACATTATAATATAACGTAATATTTGCAGTCTATCATTGAAAATACTTTATAATATAACGTAATATGCAGTCTATCATTGAAAATACCTTATAATATAACGTAATATGCAGTGTATAGTTCAAAATACCTTATAATATAACGTAATATTTGCAGTCTATCATTGAAAATACTTTATAATATAACGTAATATGCAGTCTATCATTGACAATACCTTATAATATAACGTAATATGCAGTTTATCATTGAAAATACCTTATTATATAACGTAATATGCAGTGTATCATTGACAATACCTTATAATATAACGTAATATGCAGTGTATCTTTGAAAAACCTTATAATATAACGTAATATGCAGTGTATAGTTCAAAATACCTTATAATATAACGTAATATTTGCAGTCTATCATTGAAAATACTTTATAATATAACGTAATATGCAGTCTATCATTGGCAATACCTTATAATATAACGTAATATGCAGTGTATCATTGAAAATACCTTATAATGTAACGTAATATGCAGTGTATCGTTGAAAATACCTTAGAAAATAATGGAATATGCAGTGTAATATTGAAAATACCTTATATTATAACGTAATATGCAGTGTATCATTGAAAATACCTTATAATATAACGTAATATGCAGTGTATCATTGAAAATACTTTATAATATAACGGAATATGCAGTGTCTCATTGGAAATCCCTTATAATATAACGTAATATGCTGTGTATCATTGAATATACCTTATAATATAATCTAATATGCAGTGTATAGTTCAAAATACATTATAATATAACGTAATATTTGCAGTCTATCATTGAAAATACTTTATAATATAACGTAATATGCAGTCTATCATTGACAATACCTTATAATATAACGTAATATGCAGTGTATAGTTCAAAATACCTTATAATATAACGTAATATTTGCAGTCTATCATTGAAAATACTTTATAATATAACGTAATATGCAGTCTATCATTGACAATACCTTATAATATAACGTAATATGCAGTTTATCATTGAAAATACCTTATTATATAACGTAATATGCAGTGTATCATTGAAAATACTTTATAATATAACGTAATATGCAGTCTATCATTGACAATGCCTTATAATATAACGTAATATGCAGTGTATCTTTGAAAAACCTTATAATATAACGTAATATGCAGTGTATAGTTCAAAATACCTTATAATATAACGTAATATTTGCAGTCTATCATTGAAAATACCTTATAATATAACGGAATATGCAGTGTATCATTGAAAATACCTTATAATATAACGTAATATGCAATGTATCATTGAAAATACCTTATAATATAACGGAATATGCAGTGTCTCATTGGAAATCCCTTATAATATAACGTAATATGCAGTGTATCATTGAAAATACCTTATAATATAACGTAACATGCAGTCTATCATTGAAAATACCTTATAATATAACGTAATATGCAGTGTATCATTGAAAATACCCTATTATATAACGTAATATGCAGTGTATCATTGAAAATACTTTATAATATAACGTAATATGCAGTCTATCATTGACAATACCTTATAATATAACGTAATATGCAGTGTATCATTGAAAATACCTTATAATGTAACGTAATATGCAGTGTATCATTGAAAATACCTTAGAAAATAATGGAATATGCAGTGTCATATTGAAAATACCTTATATTATAACGTAATATGCAGTGTATCATTGAAAATACCTTATAATATAACGTAATATGCAGTGTATCATTGAAAATACTTTATAATATAACGGAATATGCAGTGTCTCATTGGAAATCCCTTATAATATAACGTAATATGCTGTGTATCATTGAATATACCTTATAATATAATCTAATATGCAGTGTATCGTTCAAAATACCTTATAATATAACGTAATATGCAGTGTATCATTGTAAATACCTTATAATATAACGTAATATACAGTGTATTATTGAAAATACCTTATAATATAACGTAACATGCAGTCTATCATTGAAAATACCTTATAATATAAAGTAATATGCAGTGTATCATTGAAAATACCCTATAATATAACGTAATATGCAGTGTATCATTGAAAATACCTTATAATATAACGTAATATGCAGTGTATCATTGAAAATACTTTATAATATAACGGAATATGCAGTGTCTCATTGGAAATCCCTTATAATATAACGTAATATGCAGTGTATCATTGAAAATACTTTATAATATAACGGAATATGCAGTGTCTCATTGGAAATCCCTTATAATATAACGTAATATGCTGTGTATCATTGAATACACCTTATAATATAATCTAATATGCAGTGTATCGTTCAAAATACCTTATAATATAACGTAATATTTGCAGTCTATCATTGAAAATGCCTTGTAATATAACGTAATATGCAGTGTATCATTGAAAATACCTTATAATATAACGTAATATGCAGTGTATCATTGAAAATACCTTATAATATAACGTAATATTTGCAGTCTATCATTGAAAATGCCTTGTAATATAAAGGAATATGCAGTGTCTCATTGAAAATCCCTTATAATATAACGTAATATGCAGTCTATCATTGAAAATACCTTATAATATAACGTAATATGCAGTGTATTATTGAAAATACCTTATAAAATAATGTAATATGCAGTGTATCATTGAAAATACCTTATAATATAACGTAATATGCAGTGTATCATTGAAAATACTTTATAATATACCGGAATATGCAGTGTATCGTTCAAAATACCTTATAATATAACGTAATATGCAGTGTATCATTGTAAATACCTTATAATATAACGTAATATACAGTGTATTATTGAAAATACCTTATAATATAACGTAACATGCAGTCTATCATTGAAAATACCTTATAATATAAAGTAATACGCAGTGTATCATTGAAAATACCTTATAATATAACGTAATATGCAGTGTATCATTGAAAATACCTTATAATATAACGTAATATGCAGTGTATCATTGAAAATACTTTATAATATAACGGAATATGCAGTGTCTCATTGGAAATCCCTTATAATATAACGTAATATGCAGTGTATCATTGAAAATACTTTATAATATAACGGAATATGCAGTGTCTCATTGGAAATCCCTTATAATATAACGTAATATGCTGTGTATCATTGAATACACCTTATAATATAATCTAATATGCAGTGTATCGTTCAACATACCTTATAATATAACGTAATATTTGCAGTCTATCATTGAAAATGCCTTGTAATATAACGTAATATGCAGTGTATCATTGAAAATACCTTATAATATAACGTAATATGCAGTGTATCATTGAAAATACCTTATAATATAACGTAATATTTGCAGTCTATCATTGAAAATGCCTTGTAATATAAAGGAATATGCAGTGTCTCATTGAAAATCCCTTATAATATAACGTAATATGCAGTCTATCATTGAAAATACCTTATAATATAACGTAATATGCAGTGTATTATTGAAAATACCTTATAAAATGATGTAATATGCAGTGTATCATTGAAAATACCTTATAATATAACGTAATATGCAGTGTATCATTGAAAATACTTTATAATATAACGGAATATGCAGTGTCTCATTGGAAATCCCTTATAATATAACGTAATATGCTGTGTATCATTGAATATACCTTATAATATAATCTAATATGCAGTGTATCATTGAAAATACCTTATAATATAACGTAATATGCAGTGTATCATTGTAAATACCTTATAATATAACGTAATATGCAGTGTATTATTGAAAATACCTTATAATATAACGTAACATGCAGTCTATCATTGAAAATACCTTATAATATAAAGTAATATGCAGTGTATCATGGAAAATACCTTATAATATAACGTAATATGCAGTGTATCATTGAAAATACCTTCTAATATAACGTAACATGCAGTCTATCATTGAAAATACCTTATAATATAACGTAATATGCAGTGTATTATTGAAAATACCTTATAATATAACGGAATATTTGCAGTCTATCATTGAAAATGCCTTGTAATATAATGTAATATGCAGTATATCATTGAAAATACTTTATAATATAACGGAATATGCAGTGTCTCATTGGAAATCCGTTATAATATAACGTAATATGCTGTGTATCATTGAATATACCTTATAATATAATCTAATATGTAGTGTATCATTGAAAATACCTTATAATATAACGTAATATGCAGTCTATCATTGACAATACCTTATAATATAACGTAATATGCAGTGTATCTTTGAAAAACCTTATAATATAACGTAATATGCAGTGTATTATTGAAAATACTTTCTAATATACCGGAATATGCAGTGTATCGTTCAAAATACCATATAATATAACGTAATATGCAGTGTATCATTGAAAATACCTTATAATATAACGTAATATGCAGTGTATCATTGAAAATACTTTATAATATAACGGAATATGCAGTGTCTCATTGGAAATCCCTTATAATATAACGTAATATGCTGTGTATCATTGAAAATGCCTTGTAATATAACGTAATATGCAGTGTATCATTGAAAATACCTTATAATATAACGTAATATGCAGTGTATCATTGAAAATACCTTATGATATAACGTAATATGCAGTGTATCTTTGAAAATACCTTATAATATAACGTAATATACTGTGTATCATTGAAAATACCTTATTATATAACGTAATATGCAGTGTATCATTGAAAATACCTTAAAAAATAATGTAATATGCAGTGTCTCATTGGAAATCCCTTATAATATAACATAATATGCAGTGTTTCATTGAAAATACCTTATAATATAACATAGTATGCTGTGTATCATTGAAAATACCTTATAATATAATCTAATATGCAGTGTATCGTTCAAAATACCTTATAATATAACGTAATATTTGCAGTCTATCATTTAAAATGCCTTGTAATATAACGTAATATGCAGTGTATCATTGAAAATGCCTTGTAATATAACGTAATATGCAGTGTATCATTGAAAAGTCTTGTAATATAACGTAATATGCAGTGTATCATTGAAAATACCTTATAATATAACGTAACATGCAGTCTATCATTGAAAATACCTTATAATATAACGTAATATGCAGTGTATTATTCAAAATACCTTATAATATAATGTAATATGCAGTGTATCATTGAAAATACTTTATAATATAACGGAATATGCAGTGCCTCATTGAAAATACCACATAATATAACGTAATGTGCAGTGTATTATTGAAAATACCTTATAATATAACGGAATATGCAGTGTCTCATTGAAAATCCCTTATAATATAACGTAACATGCAGTCTATCATTGAAAATACTTTATAATACAACGGAATATGCAGTGTCTCATTGATAATACCACATAATATAACGTAATGTGCAGTGTATTATTGAAAAAACCTTATAAAATAGTGAAATATGCAGTGTATCATTGAAAATACCTTATAATATAACATAGTATGCTGTGTATCATTCGAAATACCTTGTAATATAACGTAATATGCAGTGTATTATTGAAAATACCTTATAATATAACGCAATATGCAGTGTATCATTGAAAATACCTTATAATATAACGTAATATGCAGTGTATCATTGAAAATACTTTATAACATAACGGAATATGCAGTGTCTCATTGGAAATCCCTTATAATATAACGTAATATTTGCAGTCTATCATTGAAAATGTCTTGTAGTATAACGTAATATGCAGTGTATCATGAAAAATACTTTATAATATAACGACCTATGCAGTGTCTCATTGGAAATCCCTTATAATATAACGTAATATGCAGTGTATTATTGAAAATACCTTATAATATAACGCAATATGCACTGTATCATTGATAATACCTTATAATATAATCTAATATGCAGTGTATCGTTCAAAATACCTTATAATATAACGTAATATTTGCAGTCTATCATTGAAAATGCCTTGTAATATAACGTAATATGCAGTGTATCATTGAAAATACCTTATAACATAACGGAATATGCAGTGTCTCATTGGAAATCCCTTATAATATAACGTAATATGCAGTGTATTATTGAAAATACCTTATAATATAACGCAATATGCACTGTATCATTGATAATACCTTATAATATAATCTAATATGCAGTGTATCGTTCAAAATACCTTATAATATAACGTAATTTTTGCAGTCTATCATTGAAAATGCCTTGTAATATAACGTAATATGCAGTGTATCATTGAAAATTCCTTATAAAATAACGTAATATGCAGTGTATCATTGAAAACACCTTATAATATAACGTAATATGCAGTGTATCATTGAAAATACCTTCTAATATAACGTAACATGCAGTCTATCATTGAAAATACCTTATAATATAATGTAATATGCAGTGTATTATTGAAAATACCTTATAATATAACGGAATATTTGCAGTCTATCATTGAAAATGCCTTGTAATATAATGTAATATGCAGTGTATCATTGAAAATACTTTATAATATAACGGAATATGCAGTGTCTCATTGGAAATCCGTTATAATATAACGTAATATGCTGTGTATCATTGAATATACCTTATAATATAATCTAATATGTAGTGTATCATTGAAAATACCTTATAATATAACGTAATATGCAGTCTATCATTGACAATACCTTATAATATAACGTAATATGCAGTGTATCTTTGAAAATACCTTATAATATAACGTAATATGCAGTGTATCATTGAAAATACTTTATAATATACCGGAATATGCAGTGTATCGTTCAAAATACCATATAATATAACGTAATATGCAGTGTATCATTGAAAATACCTTATAATATAACGTAATATGCAGTGTATCATTGAAAATACTTTATAATATAACGGAATATGCAGTGTCTCATTGGAAATCCCTTATAATATAACGTAATATGCTGTGTATCATTGAATACACCTTATAATATAATCTAATATGCAGTGTATCGTTCAACATACCTTATAATATAACGTAATATTTGCAGTCTATCATTGAAAATGCCTTGTAATATAACGTAATATGCAGTGTATCATTGAAAATACCTTATAATATAACGTAATATGCATTGTATCATTGAAAATACCTTATGATATAACGTAATATGCAGTGTATCTTTGAAAATACCTTATAATATAACGTAATATGCTGTGTATCATTGAAAATACCTTATTATATAACGTAATATGCAGTGTATCATTGAAAATACCTTAAAAAATAATGTAATATGCAGTGTCTCATTGGAAATCCCTTATAATATAACATAATATGCAGTGTTTCATTGAAAATACCTTATAATATAACATAGTATGCTGTGTATCATTGAAAATACCTTATAATATAATCTAATATGCAGTGTATCGTTCAAAATACCTTATAATATAACGTAATATTTGCAGTCTATCATTGAAAATGCCTTGTAATATAACGTAATATGCAGTGTATCATTGAAAATGCCTTGTAATATAACGTAATATGCAGTGTATCATTGAAAATGTCTTGTAATATAACGTAATATGCAGTGTATCATTGAAAATACCTTATAATATAACGTAACATGCAGTCTATCATTGAAAATACCTTATAATATAACGTAATATGCAGTGTATTATTCAAAATACCTTATAATATAATGTAATATGCAGTGTATCATTGAAAATACTTTATAATATAACGGAATATGCAGTGTCTCATTGAAAATACCACATAATATAACGTAATGTGCAGTGTATTATTGAAAATACCTTATAATATAACGGAATATGCAGTGTCTCATTGAAAATCCCTTATAATATAACGTAACATGCAGTCTATCATTGAAAATACTTTATAATACAACGGAATATGCAGTGTCTCATTGATAATACCTCATAATATAACGTAATGTGCAGTGTATTATTGAAAAAACCTTATAAAATAGTGAAATATGCAGTGTATCATTGAAAATACCTTATAATATAACATAGTATGCTGTGTATCATTCGAAATACCTTGTAATATAACGTAATATGCAGTGTATTATTGAAAATACCTTATAATATAACGCAATGTGCAGTGTATCATTGAAAATACCTTATAATATAACGTAATATGCAGTGTATCATTGAAAATACTTTATAACATAACGGAATATGCAGTGTCTCATTGGAAATCCCTTATAATATAACGTAATATTTGCAGTCTATCATTGAAAATGTCTTGTAGTATAACGTAATATGCAGTGTATCATGAAAAATACTTTATAATATAACGACCTATGCAGTGTCTCATTGGAAATCCCTTATAATATAACGTAATATGCAGTGTATTATTGAAAATATCTTATAATATAACGCAATATGCACTGTATCATTGATAATACCTTATAATATAATCTAATATGCAGTGTATCGTTCAAAATACCTTATAATATAACGTAATTTTTGCAGTCTATCATTGAAAATGCCTTGTAATATAACGTAATATGCAGTGTATCATTGAAAATACCTTATAACATAACGTAACATGCAGTCTGTCATTGAAAATACCTTATAATATAACGTAATATGCAGAGTATCATTGAAAATACTTTATAACATAACGGAATATGCAGTGTCTCATTGGAAATCCCTTATAATATAACGTAATTTTTGCAGTCTATCATTGAAAATGTCTTGTAGTATAACGTAATATGCAGTGTATCATGAAAAATACTTTATAATATAACGGCCTATGCAGTGTCTCATTGGAAATCCCTTATAATATAACGTAATATGCAGTGTATTATTGAAAATACCTTATAATATAACGCAATATGCACTGTATCATTGATAATACCTTATAATATAATCTAATATGCAGTGTATCGTTCAAAATACCTTATAATATAACGTAATTTTTGCAGTCTATCATTGAAAATGCCTTGTAATATAACGTAATATGCAGTGTATCATTGAAAATACCTTATAACATAACGTAACATGCAGTCTGTCATTGAAAATACCTTATAATATAACGTAATATGCAGAGTATCATTGAAAATACTTTATAATATAACGGAATATGCAGTGTCTCATTGGAAATCCCTTATAATATAACGTAATTTTTGCAGTCTATCATTGAAAATGCCTTGTAATATAACGTAATATGCAGTGTATCATTGAAAATACCTTATAATATAACGTAACATGCAGTCTATCATAGAAAATACCTTATAATATAACGTAATATGCAGTGTATTATTCAAAATACCTTATAATATAATGTAATATGCAGTGTATCTTTGAAAATACTTTATAATATAACGGAATATGCAGTGTCTCATTGAAAATACCACATAATATAACGTAATGTGCAGTGTATTATTGAAAATACCTTATAATATAACGTAATATGCAGTGTATCATTGAAAATACTTTATAACATAACGGAATATGCAGTGTCTCATTGGAAATCCCTTATAATATAACGTAATATTTGCAGTCTATCATTGAAAATGTCTTGTAGTATAACGTAATATGCAGTGTATCATGAAAAATACTTTATAATATAACGGACTATGCAGTGTCTCATTGGAAATCCCTTATAATATAACGTAATATGCAGTGTTTCATTGAAAATACCTTATAATATAACATAGTATGCTGTGTATCATTCGAAATACCTTATAATATAACGTAATGTGCAGTGTATTATTGAAAATACCTTATAATATAACATAATATGCAGTGTATCATTGATAATACCTTATAATATAATCTAATATGCAGTGTATCGTTCAAAGTACCTTATAATATAACGTAATTTTTGCAGTCTATCATTGAAAATGCCTTGTAATATAACGTAATATGCAGTGTATCATTGAAAATACCTTGTAATATAACGTAATATGCAGTGTATTATTGAAAATACCTTATAATATAACGCAATATGCAGTGTATCATTGAAAATACCTTATAATATAACGTAATATGCAGTGTATCATTGAAAATACCTTATAACATAACGGAATATGCAGTGTCTCATTGGAAATCCCTTATAATATAACGTAATATGCAGTGTATTATTGAAAATACCTTATAATATAACGCAATATGCACTGTATCATTGATAATACCTTATAATATAATCTAATATGCAGTGTATCGTTCAAAATACCTTATAATATAACGTAATTTTTGCAGTCTATCATTGAAAATGCCTTGTAATATAACGTAATATGCAGTGTATCATTGAAAATACCTTATAAAATAACGTAATATGCAGTGTATCATTGAAAATACCTTATAATATAACGTAATATGCAGTGTATCATTGAAAATACCTTCTAATATAACGTAACATGCAGTCTATCATTGAAAATACCTTATAATATAACGTAATATGCAGTGTATTATTGAAAATACCTTATAATATAACGGAATATTTGCAGTCTATCATTGAAAATGCCTTGTAATATAATGTAATATGCAGTGTATCATTGAAAATACTTTATAATATAACGGAATATGCAGTGTCTCATTGGAAATCCGTTATAATATAACGTAATATGCTGTGTATCATTGAATATACCTTATAATATAACGTAATATGCAGTGTATCATTGAAAATACCTTATAATATAACGTAATATGCAGTCTATCATTGACAATACCTTATAATATAACGTAATATGCAGTGTATCTTTGAAAAACCTTATAATATAACGTAATATGCAGTGTATCATTGAAAATACTTTCTAATATACCGGAATATGCAGTGTATCGTTCAAAATACCATATAATATAACGTAATATGCAGTGTATCATTGAAAATACCTTATAATATAACGTAATATGCAGTGTATCATTGAAAATACTTTATAATATAACGGAATATGCAGTGTCTCATTGGAAATCCCTTATAATATAACGTAATATGCTGTGTATCATTGAATACACCTTATAATATAATCTAATATGCAGTGTATCGTTCAAAATACCTTATAATATAACGTAATATTTGCAGTCTATCATTGAAAATGCCTTGTAATATAACGTAATATGCAGTGTATCATTGAAAATACCTTATAATATAACGTAATATGCAGTGTATCATTGAAAATACCTTATGATATAACGTAATATGCAGTGTATCTTTGAAAATACCTTATAATATAACGTAATATGCTGTGTATCATTGAAAATACCTTATTATATAACGTAATATGCAGTGTATCATTGAAAATACCTTAAAAAATAATGTAATATGCAGTGTCTCATTGGAAATCCCTTATAATATAACATAATATGCAGTGTTTCATTGAAAATACCTTATAATATAACATAGTATGCTGTGTATCATTGAAAATACCTTATAATATAATCTAATATGCAGTGTATCGTTCAAAATACCTTATAATATAACGTAATATTTGCAGTCTATCATTGAAAATGCCTTGTAATATAACGTAATATGCAGTGTATCATTGAAAATGCCTTGTAATATAACGTAATATGCAGTGTATCATTGAAAATGTCTTGTAATATAACGTAATATGCAGTGTATCATTGAAAATACCTTATAATATAACGTAACATGCAGTCTATCATTGAAAATACCTTATAATATAACGTAATATGCAGTGTATTATTCAAAATACCTTATAATATAATGTAATATGCAGTGTATCATTGAAAATACTTTATAATATAACGGAATATGCAGTGTCTCATTGAAAATACCACATAATATAACGTAATGTGCAGTGTATTATTGAAAATACCTTATAATATAACGGAATATGCAGTGTCTCATTGAAAATCCCTTATAATATAACGTAACATGCAGTCTATCATTGAAAATTCTTTATAATACAACGGAATATGCAGTGTCTCATTGATAATACCTCATAATATAACGTAATGTGCAGTGTATTATTGAAAAATACTTTATAATATAACGACCTATGCAGTGTCTCATTGGAAATCCCTTATAATATAACGTAATATGCAGTGTATTATTGAAAATATCTTATAATATAACGCAATATGCACTGTATCATTGATAATACCTTATAATATAATCTAATATGCAGTGTATCGTTCAAAATACCTTATAATATAACGTAATTTTTGCAGTCTATCATTGAAAATGCCTTGTAATAAAACGTAATATGCAGTGTATCATTGAAAATACCTTATAACATAACGTAACATGCAGTCTGTCATTGAAAATACCACATAATATAACGTAATGTGCAGTGTATTATTGAAAATACTTTATAATATAACGGAATATGCAGTGTCTCATTGGAAATCCCTTATAATATAACGTAATTTTTGCAGTCTATCATTGAAAATGCCTTGTAATATAACGTAATATGCAGTGTATCATTGAAAATACCTTATAACATAACGTAACATGCAGTCTGTCATTGAAAATACCTTATAATATAACGTAATATGCAGAGTATCATTGAAAATACTTTATAACATAACGGAATATGCAGTGTCTCATTGGAAATCCCTTATAATATAACGTAATTTTTGCAGTCTATCATTGAAAATGCCTTGTAATATAACGTAATATGCAGTGTATCATTGAAAATACCTTATAATATAACGTAACATGCAGTCTATCATTGAAAATACCTTATAATATAACGTAATATGCAGTGTATTATTCAAAATACCTTATAATATAATGTAATATGCAGTGTATCTTTGAAAATACTTTATAATATAACGGAATATGCAGTGTCTCATTGAAAATACCA
Organism: Lasioglossum lativentre; assembly: GCA_916610255.1. Lineage (NCBI taxonomy): Eukaryota > Metazoa > Arthropoda > Insecta > Hymenoptera > Halictidae > Lasioglossum > Lasioglossum lativentre. The sequence continues at coordinate 475,745 of CAKAJI010000236.1, read as the reverse complement.
CATAATATAACGTAATGTGCAGTGTATTATTGAAAATACCTTATAATATAACGGAATATGCAGTGTCTCATTGAAAATACTTTATAATATAACGTAATATGCAGTGTCTCATTGGAAATCCCTTATAATATAACGTAATATTTGCAGTCTATCATTGAAAATGTCTTGTAGTATAACGTAATATGCAGTGTATCATGAAAAATACTTTATAATATAACGGACTATGCAGTGTCTCATTGGAAATCCCTTATAATATAACGTAATATGCAGTGTTTCATTGAAAATACCTTATAATATACCATAGTATGCTGTGTATCATTCGAAATACCTTATAATATAACGAAATGTGCAGTGTATTATTGAAAATACCTTATAATATAACATAATATGCAGTGTATCATTGATAATACCTTATAATATAATCTAATATGCAGTGTATCGTTCAAAGTACCTTATAATATAACGTAATTTTTGCAGTCTATCATTGAATATGCCTTGTAATATAACGTAATATGCAGTGTATCATTGAAAATACCTTATAATATAACGTAATATGCAGTGTATCATTGAAAATACCTTATAACATAACGTAACATGCAGTCTATCATTGAAAATACCTTATAATATAACGTAATATGCAGTGTATCATTGAAAATACTTTATAACATAACGGAATATGCAGTGTCTCATTGGAAATCCCTTATAATATAACGTAATATTTGCAGTCTATCATTGAAAATGTCTTGTAGTATAACGTAATATGCTGTGTATCATTGAAAATACCTTATAATATAACGTAACATGCAGTCTATCATTGAAAATACCTTATAATATAACGTAATATGCAGTGTATTATTGAAAATACCTTATAATATAACGGAATATTTGCAGTCTATCATTGAAAATGCCTTGTAATATAATGTAATATGCAGTGTATCATTGAAAATACTTTATAATATAACGGAATATGCAGTGTCTCATTGGAAATCCGTTATAATATAACGTAATATGCTGTGTATCATTGAATATACCTTATAATATAATCTAATATGTAGTGTATCATTGAAAATACCTTATAATATAACGTAATATGCAGTCTATCATTGACAATACCTTATAATATAACGTAATATGCAGTGTATCTTTGAAAAACCTTATAATATAACGTAATATGCAGTGTATCATTGAAAATACTTTCTAATATACCGGAATATGCAGTGTATCGTTCAAAATACCATATAATATAACGTAATATGCAGTGTATCATTGAAAATACCTTATAATATAACGTAATATGCAGTGTATCATTGAAAATACTTTATAATATAACGGAATATGCAGTGTCTCATTGGAAATCCCTTATAATATAACGTAATATGCTGTGTATCATTGAATACACCTTATAATATAATCTAATATGCAGTGTATCGTTCAACATACCTTATAATATAACGTAATATTTGCAGTCTATCATTGAAAATGCCTTGTAATATAACGTAATATGCAGTGTATCATTGAAAATACCTTATAATATAACGTAATATGCAGTGTATCATTGAAAATACCTTATGATATAACGTAATATGCAGTGTATCTTTGAAAATACCTTATAATATAACGTAATATGCTGTGTATCATTGAAAATACCTTATTATATAACGTAATATGCAGTGTATCATTGAAAATACCTTAAAAAATAATGTAATATGCAGTGTCTCATTGGAAATCCCTTATAATATAACATAATATGCAGTGTTTCATTGAAAATACCTTATAATATAACATAGTATGCTGTGTATCATTGAAAATACCTTATAATATAATCTAATATGCAGTGTATCGTTCAAAATACCTTATAATATAACGTAATATTTGCAGTCTATCATTGAAAATGCCTTGTAATATAACGTAATATGCAGTGTATCATTGAAAATGCCTTGTAATATAACGTAATATGCAGTGTATCATTGAAAATGTCTTGTAATATAACGTAATATGCAGTGTATCATTGAAAATACCTTATAATATAACGTAACATGCAGTCTATCATTGAAAATACCTTATAATATAACGTAATATGCAGTGTATTATTCAAAATACCTTATAATATAATGTAATATGCAGTGTATCATTGAAAATACTTTATAATATAACGGAATATGCAGTGTCTCATTGAAAATACCACATAATATAACGTAATGTGCAGTGTATTATTGAAAATACCTTATAATATAACGGAATATGCAGTGTCTCATTGAAAATCCCTTATAATATAACGTAACATGCAGTCTATCATTGAAAATTCTTTATAATACAACGGAATATGCAGTGTCTCATTGATAATACCTCATAATATAACGTAATGTGCAGTGTATTATTGAAAAATACTTTATAATATAACGACCTATGCAGTGTCTCATTGGAAATCCCTTATAATATAACGTAATATGCAGTGTATTATTGAAAATATCTTATAATATAACGCAATATGCTGTGTATCATTGATAATACCTTATAATATAATCTAATATGCAGTGTATCGTTCAAAATACCTTATAATATAACGTAATTTTTGCAGTCTATCATTGAAAATGCCTTGTAATAAAACGTAATATGCAGTGTATCATTGAAAATACCTTATAACATAACGTAACATGCAGTCTGTCATTGAAAATACCTTATAATATAACGTAATATGCAGAGTATCATTGAAAATACTTTATAACATAACGGAATATGCAGTGTCTCATTGGAAATCCCTTATAATATAACGTAATTTTTGCAGTCTATCATTGAAAATGCCTTGTAATATAACGTAATATGCAGTGTATCATTGAAAATACCTTATAACATAACGTAACATGCAGTCTGTCATTGAAAATACCTTATAATATAACGTAATATGCAGAGTATCATTGAAAATACTTTATAACATAACGGAATATGCAGTGTCTCATTGGAAATCCCTTATAATATAACGTAATTTTTGCAGTCTATCATTGAAAATGCCTTATAATATAACGTAATATGCAGTGTATCATTGAAAATACCTTATAATATAACGTAACATGCAGTCTATCATAGAAAATACCTTATAATATAACGTAATATGCAGTGTATTATTCAAAATACCTTATAATATAATGTAATATGCAGTGTATCTTTGAAAATACTTTATAATATAACGGAATATGCAGTGTCTCATTGAAAATACCACATAATATAACGTAATGTGCAGTGTATTATTGAAAATACCTTATAATATAACGGAATATGCAGTGTATCATTGAAAATACTTTATAACATAACGGAATATGCAGTGTCTCATTGGAAATCCCTTATAATATAACGTAATATTTGCAGTCTATCATTGAAAATGTCTTGTAGTATAACGTAATATGCAGTGTATCATGAAAAATACTTTATAATATAACGGACTATGCAGTGTCTCATTGGAAATCCCTTATAATATAACGTAATATGCAGTGTTTCATTGAAAATACCTTATAATATACCATAGTATGCTGTGTATCATTCGAAATACCTTATAATATAACGAAATGTGCAGTGTATTATTGAAAATACCTTATAATATAACATAATATGCAGTGTATCATTGATAATACCTTATAATATAATCTAATATGCAGTGTATCGTTCAAAGTACCTTATAATATAACGTAATTTTTGCAGTCTATCATTGAATATGCCTTGTAATATAACGTAATATGCAGTGTATCATTGAAAATACCTTATAATATAACGTAATATGCAGTGTATCATTGAAAATACCTTATAATATAACGTAACATGCAGTCTATCATTGAAAATACCTTATAATATAACGTAATATGCAGTGTATCATTGAAAATACTTTATAACATAACGGAATATGCAGTGTCTCATTGGAAATCCCTTATAATATAACGTAATATTTGCAGTCTATCATTGAAAATGTCTTGTAGTATAACGTAATATGCAGTGTATCATTGAAAATACCTTATAATATAACGTAACATGCAGTCTATCATTGAAAATACCTTATAATATAACGTAATATGCAGTGTATTATTGAAAATACCTTATAATATAACGCAATATGCAGAGTATCATTGAAAATACCTTATAATATAACGTAATATTTGCAGTCTATCATTGAAAATGCCTTGTAATATAACGTAATATGCAGTGTATCATTGAAAATACTTTATAATATAACGGAATATGCAGTGTCTCATTGAAAATACCACATAATATAACGTAATGTGCAGTGTATTATTGAAAATACCTTATAATATAACGGAATATGCAGTGTCTCATTGAAAATCCCTTATAATATAACGTAACATGCAGTCTATCATTGAAAATACTTTATAATATAACGGACTATGCAGTGTCTCATTGGAAATCCCTTATAATATAACGTAATATGCAGTGTTTCATTGAAAATACCTTATAATATAACATAGTATGCTGTGTATCATTCGAAATACCTTATAATATAACGTAATGTGCAGTGTATTATTGAAAATACCTTATAATATAACATAATATGCAGTGTATCATTGATAATACCTTATAATATAATCTAATATGCAGTGTATCGTTCAAAATACCTTATAATATAACGTAATTTTTGCAGTCTATCATTGAAAATGCCTTGTAATATAACGTAATATGCAGTGTATCATTGAAAATACCTTATAATATAACGTAATATGCAGTGTATCATTGAAAATACCTTATAATATAACATAGTATGCTGTGTATCATTCGAAATACCTTATAATATAACGTAATATGCAGTGTATTATTGAAAATACCTTATAATATAACGCAATATGCAGTGTATCATTGAAAATACCTTATAATATAACGTAATATGCAGTGTATCATTGAAAATACTTTATAACATAACGGAATATGCAGTGTCTCATTGGAAATCCCTTATAATATAACGTAATATTTGCAGTCTATCATTGAAAATGTCTTGTAGTATAACGTAATATGCAGTGTATCATGAAAAATACTTTATAATATAACGTAAGATGCAGTCTATCATAGAAAATACCTTATAATATAACGTAATATGCAGTGTATTATTCAAAATACCTTATAATATAATGTAATATGCAGTGTATCTTTGAAAATACTTTATAATATAACGGAATATGCAGTGTCTCATTGGAAATCCCTTATAATATAATGTAATATGCAGTGTTTCATTGAAAATACCTTATAATATAACATAGTATGCTGTGTATCATTCGAAATACCTTATAATATAACGTAATGTGCAGTGTATTATTGAAAATACCTTATAATATAACATAATATGCAGTGTATCATTGATAATACCTTATAATATAATCTAATATGCAGTGTATCGTTCAAAATACCGTATAATATAACGTAATTTTTGCAGTCTATCATTGAAAATGCCTTGTAATATAACGTAATATGCAGTGTATCATTGAAAATACCTTATAATATAACGTAATATGCAGTGTATCATTGAAAGTACCTTATAATATAACATAGTATGCTGTGTATCATTCGAAATACCTTATAATATAACGTAATATGCAGTGTATTATTGAAAATACCTTATAATATAACGTAATATGCAGTGTATCATTGAAAATACCTTATAATATAACGTAATATGCAGTGTATCATTGAAAATACTTTATAACATAACGGAATATGCAGTGTCTCATTGGAAATCCCTTATAATATAACGTAATATTTGCAGTCTATCATTGAAAATGTCTTGTAGTATAACGTAATATGCAGTGTATCATGAAAAATACTTTATAATATAACGGCCTATGCAGTGTCTCATTGGAAATCCCTTATAATATAACGGAATATGCAGTGTCTCATTGAAAATCCCTTATAATATAACGTAATATGCAGTCTATCATTGAAAATACTTTATAATATAACGGACTATGCAGTGTCTCATTGGAAATCCCTTATAATATAATGTAATATGCAGTGTTTCATTGAAAATACCTTATAATATAACATAGTATGCTGTGTATCATTCGAAATACCTTATAATATAACGTAATGTGCAGTGTATTATTGAAAATACCTTATAATATAACATAATATGCAGTGTATCATTGATAATACCTTATAATATAATCTAATATGCAGTGTATCGTTCAAAATACCTTATAATATAACGTAATTTTTGCAGTCTATCATTGAAAATGCCTTGTAATATAACGTAATATGCAGTGTATCATTGAAAATACCTTATAATATAACGTAATATGCAGTGTATCATTGAAAATACCTTATAATATAACATAGTATGCTGTGTATCATTCGAAATACCTTATAATATAACGTAATATGCAGTGTATTATTGAAAATACCTTATAATATAACGCAATATGCAGTGTATCATTGAAAATACCTTATAATATAACGTAATATGCAGTGTATCATTGAAAATACTTTATAACATAACGGAATATGCAGTGTCTCATTGGAAATCCCTTATAATATAACGTAATATTTGCAGTCTATCATTGAAAATGTCTTGTAGTATAACGTAATATGCAGTGTATCATGAAAAATACTTTATAATATAACGGCCTATGCAGTGTCTCATTGGAAATCCCTTATAATATAACGTAATATGCAGTGTATTATTGAAAATACCTTATAATATAACGCAATATGCACTGTATCATTGATAATACCTTATAATATAATCTAATATGCAGTGTATCGTTCAAAATACCTTATAATATAACGTAATTTTTGCAGTCTATCATTGAAAATACCTTATAATATAACGTAATATGCAGTGTATTATTCAAAATACCTTATAATATAACGTAATATGCAGTGTATTATTCAAAATACCTTATAATATAACGCAATATGCAGTGTATCATTGAAAATACCTTATAATATAACGTAATATGCAGTGTATCGTTCAAAATACCTTATAATATAACGTAATATTTGCAGTCTATCATTGAAAATACCTTATAATATAACGTAACATGCAGTCTATCATTGAAAATACCTTATAATATAACGTAATATGCAGTGTATCATTGAAAATACCTTATAATATAACGTAACATGCAGTCTATCATTGAAAATACTTTATAATATAACGGACTATGCAGTGTCTCATTGGAAATCCCTTATAATATAATGTAATATGCAGTGTTTCATTGAAAATACCTTATAATATAACATAGTATGCTGTGTATCATTCGAAATACCTTATAATATAACGTAATGTGCAGTGTATTATTGAAAATACCTTATAATAGAACATAGTATGCAGTGTATCATTGATAATACCTTATAATATAATCTAATATGCAGTGTATCGTTCAAAATACCTTATAATATAACGTAATTTTTGCAGTCTATCATTGAAAATGCCTTGTAACATAACGTAATATGCAGTGTATCATTGAAAATACCTTATAATATAACGTAATATGCAGTGTATCATTGAAAATACCTTATAACATAACGTAACATGCAGTCTATCATTGAAAATACCTTATAATATAACGTAATATGCAGTGTATCATTGAAAATACTTTATAACATAACGGAATATGCAGTGTCTCATTGGAAATCCCTTATAATATAACGTAATATTTGCAGTCTATCATTGAAAATGTCTTGTAGTATAACGTAATATGCAGTGTATCATGAAAAATACTTTATAATATAACGACCTATGCAGTGTCTCATTGGAAATCCCTTATAATATAACGTAATATGCAGTGTATTATTGAAAATACCTTATAATATAACGCAATATGCACTGTATCATTGATAATACCTTATAATATAATCTAATATGCAGTGTATCGTTCAAAATACCTTATAATATAACGTAATTTTTGCAGTCTATCATTGAAAATGCCTTGTAATATAACGTAATATGCAGTGTATCATTGAAAATACTTGATAATATAACGGAATATGCAGTGTCTCATTGAAAATACCACATAATATAACGTAATGTGCAGTGTATTATTGAAAATACCTTATAATATAACGGAATATGCAGTGTCTCATTGAAAATCCCTTATAATATAACGTAACATGCAGTCTATCATTGAAAATACTTTATAATATAACGGACTATGCAGTGTCTCATTGGAAATCCCTTATAATATAATGTAATATGCAGTGTTTCATTGAAAATACCTTATAATATAACATAGTATGCTGTGTATCATTCGAAATACCTTATAATATAACGTAATGTGCAGTGTATTATTGAAAATACCTTATAATATAACATAATATGCAGTGTATCATTGATAATACCTTATAATATAATCTAATATGCAGTGTATCGTTCAAAATACCTTATAATATAACGTAATTTTTGCAGTCTATCATTGAAAATGCCTTGTAATATAACGTAATATGCAGTGTATCATTGAAAATACCTTATAATATAACGTTATATGCAGTGTATCATTGAAAATACCTTATAATATAACATAGTATGCTGTGTATCATTCGAAATACCTTATAATATAACGTAATATGCAGTGTATTATTGAAAATACCTTATAATATAACGCAATATGCAGTGTATCATTGAAAATACCTTATAATATAACGTAATATGCAGTGTATCATTGAAAATACTTTATAACATAACGGAATATGCAGTGTCTCATTGGAAATCCCTTATAATATAACGTAATATTTGCAGTCTATCATTGAAAATGTCTTGTAGTATAACGTAATATGCAGTGTATCATGAAAAATACTTTATAATATAACGTAACATGCAGTCTATCATTGAAAATACCTTATAATATAACGTAATATGCAGTGTATTATTCAAAATACCTTATAATATAATGTAATATGCAGTGTATCTTTGAAAATACTTTATAATATAACGGAATATGCAGTGTCTCATTGGAAATCCCTTATAATATAATGTAATATGCAGTGTTTCATTGAAAATACCTTATAATATAACATAGTATGCTGTGTATCATTCGAAATACCTTATAATATAACGTAATGTGCAGTGTATTATTGAAAATACCTTATAATATAACATAATATGCAGTGTATCATTGATAATACCTTATAATATAATCTAATATGCAGTGTATCGTTCAAAATACCGTATAATATAACGTAATTTTTGCAGTCTATCATTGAAAATGCCTTGTAATATAACGTAATATGCAGTGTATCATTGAAAATACCTTATAATATAACGTAATATGCAGTGTATCATTGAAAGTACCTTATAATATAACATAGTATGCTGTGTATCATTCGAAATACCTTATAATATAACGTAATATGCAGTGTATTATTGAAAATACCTTATAATATAACGTAATATGCAGTGTATCATTGAAAATACCTTATAATATAACGTAATATGCAGTGTATCATTGAAAATACTTTATAACATAACGGAATATGCAGTGTCTCATTGGAAATCCCTTATAATATAACGTAATATTTGCAGTCTATCATTGAAAATGTCTTGTAGTATAACGTAATATGCAGTGTATCATGAAAAATACTTTATAATATAACGGCCTATGCAGTGTCTCATTGGAAATCCCTTATAATATAACGGAATATGCAGTGTCTCATTGAAAATCCCTTATAATATAACGTAACATGCAGTCTATCATTGAAAATACTTTATAATATAACGGACTATGCAGTGTCTCATTGGAAATCCCTTATAATATAATGTAATATGCAGTGTTTCATTGAAAATACCTTATAATATAACATAGTATGCTGTGTATCATTCGAAATACCTTATAATATAACGTAATGTGCAGTGTATTATTGAAAATACCTTATAATATAACATAATATGCAGTGTATCATTGATAATACCTTATAATATAATCTAATATGCAGTGTATCGTTCAAAATACCTTATAATATAACGTAATTTTTGCAGTCTATCATTGAAAATGCCTTGTAATATAACGTAATATGCAGTGTATCATTGAAAATACCTTATAATATAACGTAATATGCAGTGTATCATTGAAAATACCTTATAATATAACATAGTATGCTGTGTATCATTCGAAATACCTTATAATATAACGTAATATGCAGTGTATTATTGAAAATACCTTATAATATAACGCAATATGCAGTGTATCATTGAAAATACCTTATAATATAACGTAATATGCAGTGTATCATTGAAAATACTTTATAACATAACGGAATATGCAGTGTCTCATTGGAAATCCCTTATAATATAACGTAATATTTGCAGTCTATCATTGAAAATGTCTTGTAGTATAACGTAATATGCAGTGTATCATGAAAAATACTTTATAATATAACGGCCTATGCAGTGTCTCATTGGAAATCCCTTATAATATAACGTAATATGCAGTGTATTATTGAAAATACCTTATAATATAACGCAATATGCACTGTATCATTGATAATACCTTATAATATAATCTAATATGCAGTGTATCGTTCAAAATACCTTATAATATAACGTAATTTTTGCAGTCTATCATTGAAAATACCTTATAATATAACGTAATATGCAGTGTATTATTCAAAATACCTTATAATATAACGTAATATGCAGTGTATTATTCAAAATACCTTATAATATAACGCAATATGCACTGTATCATTGATAATACCTTATAATATAACGTAATATGCAGTGTATCGTTCAAAATACCTTATAATATAACGTAATATTTGCAGTCTATCATTGAAAATACCTTATAATATAACGTAACATGCAGTCTATCATTGACAATACCTTATAATATAACGTAATATGCAGTGTCTCATTGAAAATCCCTTATAATATAACGTAACATGCAGTCTATCATTGAAAATACTTTATAATATAACGGACTATGCAGTGTCTCATTGGAAATCCCTTATAATATAATGTAATATGCAGTGTTTCATTGAAAATACCTTATAATATAACATAGTATGCTGTGTATCATTCGAAATACCTTATAATATAACGTAATGTGCAGTGTATTATTGAAAATACCTTATAATAGAACATAGTATGCAGTGTATCATTGATAATACCTTATAATATAATCTAATATGCAGTGTATCGTTCAAAATACCTTATAATATAACGTAATATTTGCAGTCTATCACTGAAAATGCCTTGTAACATAACGTAATATGCAGTGTATCATTGAAAATACCTTATAATATAACGTAATATGCAGTGTATCATTGAAAATACCTTATAACATAACGTAACATGCAGTCTATCATTGAAAATACCTTATAATATAACGTAATATGCAGTGTATCATTGAAAATACTTTATAACATAACGGAATATGCAGTGTCTCATTGGAAATCCCTTATAATATAACGTAATATTTGCAGTCTATCATTGAAAATGTCTTGTAGTATAACGTAATATGCAGTGTATCATGAAAAATACTTTATAATATAACGACCTATGCAGTGTCTCATTGGAAATCCCTTATAATATAACGTAATATGCAGTGTATTATTGAAAATACCTTATAATATAACGCAATATGCACTGTATCATTGATAATACCTTATAATATAATCTAATATGCAGTGTATCGTTCAAAATACCTTATAATATAACGTAATTTTTGCAGTCTATCATTGAAAATGCCTTGTAATATAACGTAATATGCAGTGTATCATTGAAAATACCTTATAAAATAACGTAATTGCAGTGTATCATTGAAAATACCTTATAACATAACGTAACATGCAGTCTGTCATTGAAAATACCTTATAATATAACGTAATATGCAGAGTATCATTGAAAATACTTTATAACATAACGGAATATGCAGTGTCTCATTGGAAATCCCTTATAATATAACGTAATATTTGCAGTCTATCATTGAAAATGCCTTGTAATATAACGTAATATGCAGTGTATCATTGAAAATACCTTATAATATAACGTAACATGCAGTCTATCATAGAAAATACCTTATAATATAACGTAATATGCAGTGTATTATTCAAAATACCTTATAATATAATGTAATATGCAGTGTATCTTTGAAAATACTTTATAATATAACGGAATATGCAGTGTCTCATTGAAAATACCACATAATATAACGTAATGTGCAGTGTATTATTGAAAATACCTTATAATATAACGCAATATGCAGAGTATCATTGAAAATACCTTATAATATAACGTAATATTTGCAGTCTATCATTGAAAATGCCTTGTAATATAACGTAATATGCAGTGTATTATTGAAAATACCTTATAAAATAGTGAAATATGCAGTGTATCATTGAAAATACCTTATAATATAACATAGTATGCTGTGTATCATTCGAAATACCTTATAATATAACGTAATATGCAGTGTATTATTGAAAATACCTTATAATATAACGCAATATGCAGTGTATCATTGAAAATACCTTATAATATAACGTAATATGCAGTGTATCATTGAAAATACTTTATAACATAACGGAATATGCAGTGTCTCATTGGAAATCCCTTATAATATAACGTAATATTTGCAGTCTATCATTGAAAATGTCTTGTAGTATAACGTAATATGCTGTGTATCATTGAAAATACCTTATAATATAACGTAACATGCAGTCTATCATTGAAAATACCTTATAATATAACGTAATATGCAGTGTATTATTGAAAATACCTTATAATATAACGCAATATGCAGAGTATCATTGAAAATACCTTATAATATAACGTAATATTTGCAGTCTATCATTGAAAATGCCTTGTAATATAACGTAATATGCAGTGTATCATTGAAAATACCTTATAATATAACGGAATATGCAGTGTCTCATTGAAAATACCACATAATATAACGTAATGTGCAGTGTATTATTGAAAATACCTTATAATATAACGGAATATGCAGTGTCTCATTGAAAATCCCTTATAATATAACGTAACATGCAGTCTATCATTGAAAATACTTTATAATATAACGGACTATGCAGTGTCTCATTGGAAATCCCTTATAATATAATGTAATATGCAGTGTTTCATTGAAAATACCTTATAATATAATCTAATATGCAGTGTATCGTTCAAAATACCTTATAATATAACGTAATTTTTGCAGTCTATCATTGAAAATGCCTTGTAATATAACGTAATATGCAGTGTATCATTGAAAATACCTTATAATATAACGTAATATGCAGTGTATCATTGAAAATACCTTATAATATAACATAGTATGCTGTGTATCATTCGAAATACCTTATAATATAACGTAATATGCAGTGTATTATTGAAAATACCTTATAATATAACGCAATATGCAGTGTATCATTGAAAATACCTTATAATATAACGTAATATGCAGTGTATCATTGAAAATACTTTATAACATAACGGAATATGCAGTGTCTCATTGGAAATCCCTTATAATATAACGTAATATTTGCAGTCTATCATTGAAAATGTCTTGTAGTATAACGTAATATGCAGTGTATCATGAAAAATACTTTATAATATAACGGACTATGCAGTGTCTCATTGGAAATCCCTTATAATATAACGTAATATGCAGTGTTTCATTGAAAATACCTTATAATATAACATAGTATGCTGTGTATCATTCGAAATACCTTATAATATAACGTAATGTGCAGTGTATTATTGAAAATACCTTATAATATAACATAATATGCAGTGTATCATTGATAATACCTTATAATATAATCTAATATGCAGTGTATCGTTCAAAATACCTTATAATATAACGTAATTTTTGCAGTCTATCATTGAAAATGCCTTGTAATATAACGTAATATGCAGTGTATCATTGAAAATACCTTATAACATAACGTAACATGCAGTCTATCATTGAAAATACCTTATAATATAACGTAATATGCAGTGTATCATTGAAAATACTTTATAACATAACGGAATATGCAGTGTCTCATTGGAAATCCCTTATAATATAACGTAATATTTGCAGTCTATCATTGAAAATGTCTTGTAGTATAACGTAATATGCAGTGTATCATTGAAAATACCTTATAATATAACGTAACATGCAGTCTATCATTGAAAATACCTTATAATATAACGTAATATGCAGTGTATTATTGAAAATACCTTATAATATAACGCAATATGCAGAGTATCATTGAAAATACCTTATAATATAACGTAATATTTGCAGTCTATCATTGAAAATGCCTTGTAATATAACGTAATATGCAGTGTATCATTGAAAATGTCTTGTAATATAACGTAATATGCAGTGTATCATTGAAAATACCTTATAATATACCGTAACATGCAGTCTATCATTGAAAATACCTTATAATATAACGTAATATGCAGTGTATTATTCAAAATACCTTATAATATAATGTAATATGCAGTGTATCATTGAAAATACTTTATAATATAACGGAATATGCAGTGTCTCATTGAAAATACCACATAATATAACGTAATGTGCAGTGTATTATTGAAAATACCTTATAATATAACGGAATATGCAGTGTCTCATTGAAAATCCCTTATAATATAACGTAACATGCAGTCTATCATTGAAAATACTTTATAATACAACGGAATATGCAGTGTCTCATTGATAATACCACATAATATAACGTAATGTGCAGTATATTATTGAAAATACCTTATAAAATAGTGTAATATGCAGTGTATCATTGAAAATACCTTATAATATAACATAGTATGCAGTGTATCATTGAAAATACCTTATAACATAACGTAACCTGCAGTCTATCGTTGAAAATACCTTATAATATAACGTAATATGCAGTGTATCATTGAAAATACTTTATAACATAACGGAATATGCAGTGTCTCATTGGAAATCCCTTATAATATAACGTAATATGCAGTGTTTCATTGAAAATACCTTATAATATAACATAGTATGCTGTGTATCATTCGAAATACCTTATAATATAACGTAATGTGCAGTGTATTATTGAAAATACCTTATAATATAACATAATATGCAGTGTATCATTGATAATACCTTATAATATAATCTAATATGCAGTGTATCGTTCAAAATACCTTATAATATAACGTAATTTTTGCAGTCTATCATTGAAAATGCCTTGTAATATAACGTAATATGCAGTGTATCATTGAAAATACCTTATAATATAACGTAATATGCAGTGTATCATTGAAAATACCTTATAACATAACGTAACATGCAGTCTATCATTGAAAATACCTTATAATATAACGTAATATGCAGTGTATCATTGAAAATACTTTATAACATAACGGAATATGCAGTGTCTCATTGGAAATCCCTTATAATATAACGTAATCTTTGCAGTCTATCATTGAAAATGTCTTGTAGTATAACGTAATATGCAGTGTATCATTGAAAATACCTTATAATATAACGTAACATGCAGTCTATCATTGAAAATACCTTATAATATAACGTAATATGCAGTGTATTATTGAAAATACCTTATAATATAACGCAATATGCAGAGTATCATTGAAAATACCTTATAATATAACGTAATATTTGCAGTCTATCATTGAAAATGCCTTGTAATATAACGTAATATGCAGTGTATCATTGAAAATGTCTTGTAATATAACGTAATATGCAGTGTATCATTGAAAATACCTTATAATATAACGTAACATGCAGTCTATCATTGAAAATACCTTATAATATAACGTAATATGCAGTGTATTATTCAAAATACCTTATAATATAATGTAATATGCAGTGTATCATTGAAAATACTTTATAATATAACGGAATATGCAGTGTCTCATTGAAAATACCACATAATATAACGTAATGTGCAGTGTATTATTGAAAATACCTTATAATATAACGGAATATGCAGTGTCTCATTGAAAATCCCTTATAATATAACGTAACATGCAGGCTATCATTGAAAATACTTTATAATACAACGGAATATGCAGTGTCTCATTGATAATACCACATAATATAACGTAATGTGCAGTGTATTATTGAAAAAACCTTATAAAATAGTGTAATATGCAGTGTATCATTGAAAATACCTTATAATATAACATAGTATGCTGTGTATCATTCGAAATACCTTATAATATAAAGTAATATGCAGTGTATTATTGAAAATACCTTATAATATAACGCAATATGCAGTGTATCATTGAAAATACCTTATAATATAACGTCATATGCAGTGTATCATTGAAAATACTTTATAACATAACGGAATATGCAGTGTCTCATTGGAAATCCCTTATAATATAACGTAATATTTGCAGTCTATCATTGAAAATGTCTTGTAGTATAACGTAATATGCAGTGTATCATGAAAAATACTTTATAATATAACGGCCTATGCAGTGTCTCATTGGAAATCCCTTATAATATAACGTAATATGCAGTGTTTCATTGAAAATACCTTATAATATAACATAGTATGCTGTGTATCATTCGAAATACCTTATAATATAACGTAATATGCAGTGTATTATTGAAAATACCTTATAATATAACGCAATATGCACTGTATCATTGATAATACCTTATAATATAATCTAATATGCAGTGTATCGTTCAAAATACCTTATAATATAACGTAATTTTTGCAGTCTATCATTGAAAATGCCTTGTAATATAACGTAATATGCAGTGTATCATTGAAAATACCTTATAATATAACGTAATATGCAGTGTATCATTGAAAATACCTTATAACATAACGTAACATGCAGTCTGTCATTGAAAATACCTTATAATATAACGTAATATGCAGAGTATCATTGAAAATACTTTATAACATAACGGAATATGCAGTGTCTCATTGGAAATCCCTTATAATATAACGTAATTTTTGCAGTCTATCATTGAAAATGCCTTGTAATATAACGTAATATGCAGTCTATCATTGAAAATACCTTATAATATAACGTAACATGCAGTCTATCATAGAAAATACCTTATAATATAACGTAATATTTGCAGTCTATCATTTAAAATACCTTATAATATAACGTAACATGCAGTCTATCATTGAAAATACCTTATAATATAACGTAATATGCAGTGTATTATTCAAAATACCTTATAATATAACGGAATATGCAGTGTCTCATTGAAAATCCCTTATAATATAACGTAACATGCAGTCTATCATTGAAAATACTTTATAATACAACGGAATATGCAGTGTCTCATTGATAATACTACATAATATAACGTAATGTGCAGTGTATTATTGAAAAAACCTTATAAAATAGTGTAATATGCAGTGTATCATTGAAAATACCTTATAATATAACATAGTATGCTGTGTATCATTCGAAATACCTTATAATATAAAGTAATATGCAGTGTATTATTGAAAATACCTTATAATATAACGCAATATACAGTGTATCATTGAAAATACCTTATAATATAACGTCATATGCAGTGTATCATTGAAAATACTTTATAACATAACGGAATATGCAGTGTATCATTGGAAATCCCTTATAATATAACGTAATATTTGCAGTCTATCATTGAAAATGTCTTGTAGTATAACGTAATATGCAGTGTATCATGAAAAATACTTTATAATATAACGGCCTATGCAGTGTCTCATTGGAAATCCCTTATAATATAACGTAATATGCAGTGTTTCATTGAAAATACCTTATAAAATAACATAGTATGCTGTGTATCATTCGAAATACCTTATAATATAACGTAATATGCAGTGTATTATTGAAAATACCTTATAATATAACGCAATATGCACTGTATCATTGATAATACCTTATAATATAATCTAATATGCAGTGTATCGTTCAAAATACCTTATAATATAACGTAATTTTTGCAGTCTATCATTGAAAATGCCTTGTAATATAACGTAATATGCAGTGTATCATTGAAAATACCTTATAAAATAACGTAATATGCAGTGTATCATTGAAAATACCTTATAACATAACGTAACATGCAGTCTGTCATTGAAAATACCTTATAATATAACGTAATATGCAGAGTATCATTGAAAATACTTTATAACATAACGGAATATGCAGTGTCTCATTGGAAATCCCTTATAATATAACGTAATTTTTGCAGTCTATCATTGAAAATGCCTTGTAATATATCGTAATATGCAGTGTATCATTGAAAATACCTTATAATATAACGTAACATGCAGTCTATCATAGAAAATACCTTATAATATAACGTAATATGCAGTGTATTATTCAAAATACCTTATAATATAATGTAATATGCAGTGTATCATTGAAAATACCTTATAATATAACGTAATATGCAGTGTATTATTCAAAATACCTTATAATATAATGTAATATGCAGTGTATCATTGAAAATACTTGATAATATAACGGAATATGTAGTGTCTCATTGAAAATACCACATATTATAACGTAATGTGCAGTGTATTATTGAAAATACCTTATAATATAACGGAATATGCAGTGTCTCATTGAAAATACTTTATAACATAACGGAATATGCAGTGTCTCATTGGAAATCCCTTATAATATAACGTAATATTTGCAGTCTATCATTGAAAATGTCTTGTAGTATAACGTAATATGCAGTGTATCATGAAAAATACTTTATAATATAACGGACTATGCAGTGTCTCATTGGAAATCCCTTATAATATAACGTAATATGCAGTGTTTCATTGAAAATACCTTATAATATAACATAGTATGCTGTGTATCATTCGAAATACCTTATAATATAACGAAATGTGCAGTGTATTATTGAAAATACCTTATAATATAACATAATATGCAGTGTATCATTGATAATACCTTATAATATAATCTAATATGCAGTGTATCGTTCAAAGTACCTTATAATATAACGTAATTTTTGCAGTCTATCATTGAAAATGCCTTGTAATATAACGTAATATGCAGTGTATCATTGAAAATACCTTATAATATAACGTAATATGCAGTGTATCATTGAAAATACCTTATAACATAACGTAACATGCAGTCTATCATTGAAAATACCTTATAATATAACGTAATATGCAGTGTATCATTGAAAATACTTTATAACATAACGGAATATGCAGTGTCTCATTGGAAATCCCTTATAATATAACGTAATATTTGCAGTCTATCATTGAAAATGTCTTGTAGTATAACGTAATATGCTGTGTATCATTGAAAATACCTTATAATATAACGTAATGTGCAGTGTATTATTGAAAATACCTTATAATATAACGTAATGTGCAGTGTATTATTGAAAATACCTTATAATATAACATAATATGCAGTGTATCATTGATAATACCTTATAATATAATCTAATATGCAGTGTATCGTTCAAAATACCTTCTAATATAACGTAATATTTGCAGTCTATCATTGAAAATGCCTTGTAATATAACGTAATATGCAGTGTATCATTGAAAATACCTTATAATATAACGTAATATGCAGTGTATCATTGAAAATACTTTATAATGCAGTGTCTCATTGGAAATCCCTTATAATATAACGTAATATTTGCAGTCTATCATTGAAAATGTCTTGTAGTATAACGTAATATGCAGTGTATCATTGAAAATACCTTATAATATAACGTAACATGCAGTCTATCATTGAAAATACCTTATAATATAACGTAATATGCAGTGTATTATTCAAAATACCTTATAATATAACGTAATATGCAGTGTATCACTGAAAATACCTTATAATATAACGTAATATGCAGTGTATCATTGAAAATACCTTATAATATAACGTAATATGCAGTCTATCATTGAAAATACCTTATAATATAACGTAATATGCAGTGTATCATTGAAAATACCTTATAATATAACGCAATATGCACTGTATCATTGATAATACCTTATAATATAATCTAATATGCAGTGTATCATTGAAAATACCTTATAATATAACGTAATATGCAGTGTATCATTGAAAATACCTTATAATATAACGTAACATTCAGTCTATCATTGAAAATACCTTATAATATAACGTAATATGCAGTGTATTATTGAAAATACCTTATAATATAACGCAATATGCACTGTATCATTGATAATACCTTATAATATAACGTAATATGCAGTGTATCGTTCAAAATACCTTATAATATAACGTAATATTTGCAGTCTATCATTGAAAATGCCTTGTAATATAACGTAATATGCAGTGTATCATTGAAAATACCTTATAATATAACGTAATATGCAGTGTATCATTGAAAATACTTTATAATGCAGTGTCTCATTGGAAATCCCTTATAATATAACGTAATATTTGCAGTCTATCATTGAAAATGTCTTGTAGTATAACGTAATATGCAGTGTATCATTGAAAATACCTTATAATATAACGTAACATGCAGTCTATCATTGAAAATACCTTATAATATAACGTAATATGCAGTGTATCATTGAAAATACTTTATAACATAACGGAATATGCAGTGTCTCATTGGAAATCCCTTATAATATAACGTAATATTTGCAGTCTATCATTGAAAATGTCTTGTAGTATAACGTAATATGCAGTGTATCATTGAAAATACCTTATAATATAACGTAACATGCAGTCTATCATTGAAAATACCTTATAATATAACGTAATATGCAGTGTATTATTGAAAATACCTTATAATATAACGCAATATGCAGAGTATCATTGAAAATACCTTATAATATAACGTAATATTTGCAGTCTATCATTGAAAATGCCTTGTAATATAACGTAATATGCAGTGTATCATTGAAAATGTCTTGTAATATAACGTAATATGCAGTGTATTATTGAAAATACCTTATAATATACCGTAACATGCAGTCTATCATTGAAAATACCTTATAATATAACGTAATATGCAGTGTATTATTCAAAATACCTTATAATATAATGTAATATGCAGTGTATCATTGAAAATACTTTATAATATAACGGAATATGCAGTGTCTCATTGAAAATACCACATAATATAACGTAATGTGCAGTGTATTATTGAAAATACCTTATAATATAACGGAATATGCAGTGTCTCATTGAAAATCCCTTATAATATAACGTAACATGCAGTCTATCATTGAAAATACTTTATAATACAACGGAATATGCAGTGTCTCATTGATAATACCACATAACATAACGTAATGTGCAGTGTATTATTGAAAATACCTTATAAAATAGTGTAATATGCAGTGTATCATTGAAAATACCTTATAATATAACATAGTATGCAGTGTATCATTGAAAATACCTTATAACATAACGTAACATGCAGTCTATCGTTGAAAATACCTTATAATATAACGTAATATGCAGTGTATCATTGAAAATACTTTATAACATAACGGAATATGCAGTGTCTCATTGGAAATCCCTTATAATATAACGTAATATGCAGTGTTTCATTGAAAATACCTTATAATATAACATAGTATGCTGTGTATCATTCGAAATACCTTATAATATAACGTAATGTGCAGTGTATTATTGAAAATACCTTATAATATAACATAATATGCAGTGTATCATTGATAATACCTTATAATATAATCTAATATGCAGTGTATCGTTCAAAATACCTTCTAATATAACGTAATATTTGCAGTCTATCATTGAAAATGCCTTGTAATATAACGTAATATGCAGTGTATCGTTAAAAATACCTTATAATATTACGTAACATGCAGTCTATCATAGAAAATACCTTATAATATAACGTAATATGCAGTGTATTATTGAAAATACCTTATAATATAATGTAATATGCAGTGTATCATTGAAAATACTTTATAACATAACGGAATATGCAGTGTCTCATTGGAAATCCCTCATAATATAACGTAATATTTGCAGTCTATCATTGAAAATGCCTTGTAATATAACGTAATATGCAGTGTATCATTGAAAATACCTTATAATATTACGTAACATGCAGTCTATCATAGAAAATACCTTATAATATAACGTAATATGCAGTGTATTATTCAAAATACCTTATAATATAATGTAATATGCAGTGTATCATTGAAAATACCTTATAACATAACGTAACATGCAGTCTATCATTGAAAATACCTTATAATATAACGTAATATGCAGTGTATCATTGAAAATACTTTATAACATAACGGAATATGCAGTGTCTCATTGGAAATCCCTTATAATATAACGTAATATTTGCAGTCTATCATTGAAAATGTCTTGTAGAATAACGTAATATGCAGTGTATCATGAAAAATACTTTATAATATAACGGCCTATGCAGTGTCTCATTGGAAATCCCTTATAATATAACGTAATATGCAGTGTTTCATTGAAAATACCTTATAATATAACATAGTATGCTGTGTATAATTCGAAATACCTTATAATATAACGTAATATGCAGTGTATTATTGAAAATACCTTATAATATAACACAATATGCACTGTATCATTGATAATACCTTATAATATAATCTAATGTGCAGTGTATCGTTCAAAATACCTTATAATATAACGTAATATTTGCAGTCTATCATTGAAAATGCCTTGTAATATAACGTAATATGCAGTGTATCATTGAAAATGCCTTATAATATAACGTAATATGCAGTGTATTATTCAAAATACCTTATAATATAATGTAATATGCAGTGTATCATTGAAAATACTTTATAATATAACGGAATATGCAGTGTCTCATTGAAAATACCACATAATATAACGTAATGTGCAGTGTATTATTGAAAATACCTTATAAAATAGTGTAATATGCAGTGTATCATTGAAAATACCTTATAATATAACGTAATATGCAGTGTATCATTGAAAATGTCTTGTAGTATAACGTAATATGCAGTGTATCATTGAAAATACCTTATAATATAACGTAACATGCAGTCTATCATTGAAAATACCTTATCATATAACGTAATATGCAGTGTATTATTCAAAATACCTTATAATATAATGTAATATGCAGTGTATCATTGCAAATACTTTATAATATAACGGAATATGCAGTGTCTCATTGAAAATACCACATAATATAACGTAATGTGCAGTGTATTATTGAAAATACCTTATAATATAACGGAATATGCAGTGTCTCATCGAAAATCCCTTATAATATAACGTAACATGCAGTCTATCATTGAAAATACTTTATAATACAACGGAATATGCAGTGTCTCATTGATAATACCACATAATATAACGTAATGTGCAGTGTATTATTGAAAATACCTTATAAAATAGTGTAATATGCAGTGTATCATTGAAAATACCTTATAATATAACATAGTATGCTGTGTATCATTCGAAATACCTTATAATATAACGTAATATGCAGTGTATTATTGAAAATACCTTATAATATAACGTAATATGCAGTGTATCATTGAAAATACCTTATAATATAACGTAATATGCAGTGTATCATTGAAAATACTTTATAACATAACGGAATATGCAGTGTCTCATTGGAAATCCCTTATAATATAACGTAATATTTGCAGTCTATCATTGAAAATGTCTTGTAGTATAACGTAATATGCAGTGTATCATGAAAAATACTTTATAACATAACGGAATATGCAGTGTCTCATTGGAAATCCCTTATAATATAACGTAATATGCAGTGTATCATTGAAAATACCTTATAATGTAACGTAACATGCAGTCTATCATTGAAAATACCTTATAATATAACGTAATATGCAGTGTATCATTGAAAATACTTTATAATATAACGGAATATGCAGTGTCTCATTGAAAATCCCTTATAATATAACGTAATATGCAGTCTATCATTGAAAATACCTTATAATATAACGTAATATGCTGTGTATCATTGAAAATACGTTATAATATAACGTAATATGCAGTGTATTATTGAAAATACCTTATAATATAACGCAATATACAGAGTATCATTGAAAATACCTTATAATATAATCTAATATGCAGTGTATCGTTCAAAATACCTTATAATATAACGTAATATTTGCAGTCTATCATTGAAAATGCCTTGTAATAAAACGTAATATGCAGTGTATCATTGAAAATACTTTATAATATAACGGAATATGCAGTGTCTCATTGAAAATACCACATAATATAACGTAATGTGCAGTGTATTATTGAAAATACCTTATAATATAACATAATATGCAGTGTATCATTGATAATACCTTATAATATAATCTAATATGCAGTGTATCGTTCAAAATACCTTCTAATATAACGTAATATTTGCAGTCTATCATTGAAAATGCCTTGTAATATAACGTAATATGCAGTGTATCGTTAAAAATACCTTATAATATTACGTAACATGCAGTCTATCATAGAAAATACCTTATAATATAACGTAATATGCAGTGTATTATTCAAAATACCTTATAATATAATGTAATATGCAGTGTATCATTGAAAATACTTTATAACATAACGGAATATGCAGTGTCTCATTGGAAATCCCTCATAATATAACGTAATTTTTGCAGTCTATCATTGAAAATGCCTTGTAATATAACGTAATATGCAGTGTATCATTGAAAATACCTTATAATATTACGTAACATGCAGTCTATCATAGAAAATACCTTATAATATAACGTAATATGCAGTGTATTATTCAAAATACCTTATAATATAATGTAATATGCAGTGTATCATTGAAAATACTTTATAATATAACGGAATATGCAGTGTCTCATTGAAAATCCCTTATAATATAACGTAACATGCAGTCTATCATTGAAAACACTTTATAATACAACGGAATATGCAGTGTCTCATTGATAATACCACATAATATAACTTAATGTGCAGTGTATTATTGAAAATACCTTCTAATATAACGCAATATGCTGTGTATCATTGATAATACCTTATAATATAATCTAATATGCTGTGTATCGTTCAAAATACCTTCTAATATAACGTAATATTTGCAGTCTATCATTGAAAATGCCTTGTAATATAACGTAATATGCAGTGTATCATTGAAAATACTTTATAACATAACGGAATATGCAG
Source organism: Lasioglossum lativentre (assembly GCA_916610255.1). Classification (NCBI taxonomy): domain Eukaryota; kingdom Metazoa; phylum Arthropoda; class Insecta; order Hymenoptera; family Halictidae; genus Lasioglossum; species Lasioglossum lativentre. The sequence continues at coordinate 450,676 of CAKAJI010000236.1, read as the reverse complement.
TGTCTCATTGGAAATCCCTTATAATATAACGTAATTTTTGCAGTCTATCATTGAAAATGCCTTGTAATATAACGTAATATGCAGTGTATCATTGAAAATACCTTATAATATTACGTAACATGCAGTCTATCATAGAAAATACCTTATAATATAACGTAATATGCAGTGTCTCATTGATAATACCACATAATATAACGTAATGTGCAGTGTATTATTGAAAATACCTTATAAAATAGTGTAATATGCAGTGTATCATTGAAAATACCTTATAATATAACATAGTATGCTGTGTATCATTCGAAATACCTTATAATATAACGTAATATGCAGAGTATCATTGAAAATACTTTATAACATAACGGAATATGCAGTGTCTCATTGGAAATCCCTTATAATATAACGTAATTTTTGCAGTCTATCATTGAAAATGCCTTGTAATATAACGTAATATGCAGTGTATCATTGAAAATACCTTATAATATTAAGTAACATGCAGTCTATCATAGAAAATACCTTATAATATAACGTAATATGCAGTGTATTATTCAAAATACCTTATAATATAATGTAATATGCAGTGTATCATTGAAAATACTTTATAATATAACGGAATATGCAGTGTCTCATTGAAAATACCACATAATATAACGTAATGTGCAGTGTATTATTGAAAATACCTTATAATATAACATAATATGCAGTGTATCATTGATAATACCTTATAATATAATCTAATATGCAGTGTATCGTTCAAAATACCTTCTAATATAACGTAATATTTGCAGTCTATCATTGAAAATGCCTTGTAATATAACGTAATATGCAGTGTATCATTGAAAATACCTTATAATATAACGTAACATGCAGTCTATCATAGAAAATACCTTATAATATAACGTAATATGCAGTGTATTATTCAAAATACCTTATAATATAATGTAATATGCAGTGTATCATTGAAAATACTTTATAACATAACGGAATATGCAGTGTCTCATTGGAAATCCCTCATAATATAACGTAATTTTTGCAGTCTATCATTGAAAATGCCTTGTAATATAACGTAATATGCAGTGTATCATTGAAAATACCTTATAATATTACGTAACATGCAGTCTATCATAGAAAATACCTTATAATATAACGTAATATGCAGTGTATTATTCAAAATACCTTATAATATAATGTAATATGCAGTGTATCATTGAAAATACTTTATAATATAACGGAATATGCAGTGTCTCATTGAAAATACCACATAATATAACGTAATGTGCAGTGTATTATTGAAAATACCTTATAATATAACATAATATGCAGTGTATCATTGATAATACCTTATAATATAATCTAATATGCAGTGTATCGTTCAAAATACCTTCTAATATAACGTAATATTTGCAGTCTATCATTGAAAATGCCTTGTAATATAACGTAATATGCAGTGTATCGTTAAAAATACCTTATAATATAACGTAATATGCAGTGTATCATTGAAAATACCTTATAACATAACGTAACATGCAGTCTATCATTGAAAATACCTTATAATATAACGTAATATGCAGTGTATCATTGAAAATACTTTATAACATAACGGAATATGCAGTGTCTCATTGGAAATCCCTTATAATATAACGTAATTATTTGCAGTCTATCATTGAAAATGTCTTGTAGAATAACGTAATATGCAGTGTATCATGAAAAATACTTTATAATATAACGGCCTATGCAGTGTCTCATTGGAAATCCCTTATAATATAACGTAATATGCAGTGTTTCATTGAAAATACCTTATAATATAACATAGTATGCTGTGTATAATTCGAAATACCTTATAATATAACGTAATATGCAGTGTATTATTGAAAATACCTTATAATATAACACAATATGCACTGTATCATTGATAATACCTTATAATATAATCTAATGTGCAGTGTATCGTTCAAAATACCTTATAATATAACGTAATATTTGCAGTCTATCATTGAAAATGCCTTGTAATATAACGTAATATGCAGTGTATCATTGAAAATGCCTTATAATATAACGTAATATGCAGTGTATTATTCAAAAATACCTTATAATATAATGTAATATGCAGTGTATCATTGAAAATACTTTATAATATAACGGAATATGCAGTGTCTCATTGAAAATACCACATAATATAACGTAATGTGCAGTGTATTATTGAAAATACCTTATAAAATAGTGTAATATGCAGTGTATCATTGAAAATACCTTATAATATAACGTAATATGCAGTGTATCATTGAAAATGTCTTGTAGTATAACGTAATATGCAGTGTATCATTGAAAATACCTTATAATATAACGTAACATGCAGTCTATCATTGAAAATACCTTATCATATAACGTAATATGCAGTGTATTATTCAAAATACCTTATAATATAATGTAATATGCAGTGTATCATTGCAAATACTTTATAATATAACGGAATATGCAGTGTCTCATTGAAATTACCACATAATATAACGTAATGTGCAGTGTATTATTGAAAATACCTTATAATATAACGGAATATGCAGTGTCTCATCGAAAATCCCTTATAATATAACGTAACATGCAGTCTATCATTGAAAATACTTTATAATACAACGGCATATGCAGTGTCTCATTGATAATACCACATAATATAACGTAATGTGCAGTGTATTATTGAAAAAACCTTATAAAATAGTGTAATATGCAGTGTATCATTGAAAATACCTTATAATATAACATAGTATGCTGTGTATCATTCGAAATACCTTATAATATAACGTAATATGCAGTGTATTATTGAAAATACCTTATAATATAACGCAATATGCAGTGTATCATTGAAAATACCTTATAATATAACGTAATATGCAGTGTATCATTGAAAATACTTTATAACATAACGGAATATGCAGTGTCTCATTGGAAATCCCTTATAATATAACGTAATATTTGCAGTCTATCATTGAAAATGTCTTGTAGTATAACGTAATATGCAGTGTATCATGAAAAATACTTTATAACATAACGGAATATGCAGTGTCTCATTGGAAATCCCTTATAATATAACGTAATATGCAGTGTATCATTGAAAATACCTTATAATGTAACGTAACATGCAGTCTATCATTGAAAATACCTTATAATATAACGTAATATGCAGTGTATCATTGAAAATACTTTATAATATAACGGAATATGCAGTGTCTCATTGAAAATCCCTTATAATATAACGTAATATGCAGTCTATCATTGAAAATACCTTATAATATAACGTAATATGCTGTGTATCATTGAAAATACCTTATAATATAACGTAATATGCAGTGTATTATTGAAAATACCTTATAATATAACGCAATATACAGAGTATCATTGAAAATACCTTATAATATAATCTAATATGCAGTGTATCGTTCAAAATACCTTATAATATAACGTAATATTTGCAGTCTATCATTGAAAATGCCTTTTAATAAAACGTAATATGCAGTGTATCATTGAAAATACCTTATAATATAACGTAATATGCTGTGTATCATTGAAAATACCTTATAATATAACGTAATATTCAGTGTATTATTGAAAATACCTTATAATATAACGCAATATGCAGAGTATCATTGAAAATACCTTATAAAATAGTGTAATATGCAGTGTATCATTGAAAATACCTTATAATATAACGTAATATGCAGTGTATCATGAAAAATACTTTATAATATAACGGACTATGCAGTGTCTCATTGGAAATCCCTTATAATATAACGTAATATGCAGTGTTTCATTGAAAATACCTTATAATATAACGTAATATGCTGTGTATCATTGAAAATACCTTATAATATAACGTAATGTGCAGTGTATTATTGAAAATACCTTATAATATAACGGAATATGCAGTGTCTCATTGAAAATCCCTTATAATATAACGTAACATGCAGTCTATCATTGAAAACACTTTATAATACAACGGAATATGCAGTGTCTCATTGATAATACCACATAATATAACGTAATGTGCAGTGTATTATTGAAAATACCTTATAAAATAGTGTAATATGCAGTGTATCATTGAAAATACCTTATAATATAACATAGTATGCTGTGTATCATTCGAAATACCTTATAATATAACGTAATATGCAGTGTATTATTAAAAATACCTTCTAATATAACGCAATATGCTGTGTATCATTGATAATACCTTATCATATAATCTAATATGCAGTGTATCGTTCAAAATACCTTCTAATATAACGTAATATTTGCAGTCTATCATTGAAAATGCCTTGTAATATAACGTAATATGCAGTGTATCATTGAAAATACCTTATAATATAACGTAACATGCAGTCTATCATAGAAAATACCTTATAATATAACGTAATATGCAGTGTATTATTCAAAATACCTTATAATATACTGTAATATGCAGTGTATCTTTGAAAATACTTTATAATATAACGGAATATGCAGTGTCTCATTGAAAATACCACATAATATAACGTAATGTGCAGTGTATTATTGAAAATACCTTATAATATAACATAATATGCAGTGTATCATTGATAATACCTTATAATATAATCTAATATGCAGTGTATCGTTCAAAATACCTTATAATATAACGTAATATTTGCAGTCTATCATTGAAAATACCTTATAATATAACGTAACATGCAGTCTCTCATTGAAAATACCTTTTAATAAAACGTAATATGCAGTGTATTATTCAAAATACCTTATAATATAATGTAATATGCAGTGTATCATTGAAAATACTTTATAATATAACGGGATATGCAGTGTCTCATTGAAAATACCACATAATATAACGTAATGTGCAGTGTATTATTGAAAATACCTTATAATATAACGTAATATGCAGTGTATCATTGAAAATACTTTATAATATAACGGAATATGCAGTGTTTCATTGAAAATCCCTTATAATATAACGTAACATGCAGTCTATCATTGAAAATACTTTATAATATAACGGAATATGCAGTGTCTCATTGAAAATACCACATAATATAACGTAATGTGCAGTGTATTATTGAAAATACCTTATAAAATAGTGTAATATGCAGTGTATCATTGAAAATACCTTATAATATAACATAGTATGCTGTGTATCATTCGAAATACCTTATAATATAACGTAATATGCAGTGTATTATTGAAAATACCTTATAATATAACGGAATATGCAGTCTATCATTGAAAATACTTTATAATACAACGGAATATGCAGTGTCTCATTGATAATACCACATAATATAACGTAATGTGCAGTGTATTATTGAAAATACCTTATAAAATAGTGTAATATGCAGTGTATCATTGAAAATACCTTATAATATAACATAGTATGCTGTGTATCATTCGAAATACCTTATAATATAACGTAATATGCAGTGTATTATTGAAAATACCTTATAATATAACGCAATATGCAGTGTATCATTGATAATACCTTATAATATAATCTAATATGCAGTGTATCGTTCAAAATACCTTCTAATATAACGTAATATTTGCAGTCTATCATTGAAAATGCCTTGTAATATAACGTAATATGCAGTGTATCATTGAAAATACCTTATAATATAACGTAATATGCAGTGTATCATTGAAAATACCTTATAATATAACGTAACATGCAGTCTATCATTGAAAATACCTTATAATATAACGTAATATGCAGTGTATCATTGAAAATACTTTATAATATAACGGAATATGCAGTGTCTCATTGAAAATCCCTTATAATATAACGTAATATGCAGTCTATCATTGAAAATACCTTATAATATAACGTAATATGCTGTGTATCATTGAAAATACCTTATAATATAACATAGTATGCTGTGTATCATTCGAAATACCACATAATATAACGTAATGTGCAGTGTATTATTGAAAATACCTTATAAAATAGTGTAATATGCAGTGTATCATTGAAAATACCTTATAATATAACATAGTATGCTGTGTATCATTCGAAATACCTTATAATATAACGTAATATGCAGTGTATTATTGAAAATACCTTCTAATATAACGCAATATGCTGTGTATCATTGATAATACCTTATAATATAATCTAATATGCAGTGTATCGTTCAAAATACCTTCTAATATAACGTAATATTTGCAGTCTATCATTGAAAATGCCTTGTAATATAACGTAATATGCAGTGTATCATTGATAATACCACATAATATATCGTAATGTGCAGTGTATTATTGAAAATACCTTGTAAAATAGTGTAATATGCAGTGTATCATTGAAAATACCTTATAATATAACATAGTATGCTGTGTATCATTCGAAATACCTTATAATATAACGTAATTTTTGCAGTCTATCATTGAAAATGCCTTGTAATATAACGTAATATGCAGTGTATCATTGAAAATACCTTATAATATAACGTAACATGCAGTCTATCATAGAAAATACCTTATAATATAACGTAATATGCAGTGTATTATTCAAAATACCTTATAATATAATGTAATATGCAGAGTATCATTGAAAATACTTTATAATATAACGGAATATGCAGTGTCTCATTGAAAATACCACATAATATAACGTAATGTGCAGTGTATTATTGAAAATACCTTATAATATAACATAATATGCAGTGTATCATTGATAATACCTTATAATATAATCTAATATGCAGTGTATCGTTCAAAATACCTTCTAATATAACGTAATATTTGCAGTCTATCATTGAAAATGCCTTGTAATATAACGTAATATGCAGTGTATCGTTGAAAATACCTTATAATATAACGTAATATGCAGTGTATCATTGAAAATACCTTATAACATAACGTAACATGCAGTCTATCATTGAAAATACCTTATAATATAACGTAATATGCAGTGTATCATTGAAAATACTTTATAACATAACGGAATATGCAGTGTCTCATTGGAAATCCCTTATAATATAACGTAATATTAGCAGTCTATCATTGAAAATGTCTTGTAGTATAACGTAATATGCAGTGTATCATTGAAAATACCTTATAATATAACGTAACATGCAGTCTATCATTGAAAATACCTTATAATATAATGCAGTGTATTATTCAAAATACCTTATAATAGAACGTAATATGCAGTGTATCACTGAAAATACCTTATAATATAACGTAATATGCAGTGTATCATTGAAAATACCTTATAATATAACGTAACATGCAGTCTATCATTGAAAATACCTTATAATATAACGTAATATGCAGTGTATCATTGAAAATACCACATAATATAACGTAATGTGCAGTGTATTATTGAAAATACCTTATAATATAACGCAATATGCAGTGTATCATTGATAATACCTTATAATATAATCTAATATGCAGTGTATCGTTCAAAATACCTTCTAATATAACGTAATATTTGCAGTCTATCATTGAAAATGCCTTGTAATATAACGTAATATGCAGTGTATCATTGAAAATACCTTATAATATAACGTAATATGCAGTGTATCATTGAAAATACCTTATAATATAACGTAATATGCAATGTATCATTGAAAATACCTTATAATATAACGGAATATGCAGTGTCTCATTGGAAATCCCTTATAATATAACGTAATATGCAGTGTATCATTGAAAATACCTTATAATGTAACGTAACATGCAGTCTATCATTGAAAATACCTTATAATATAACGTAATATGCAGTGTCTCATTGGAAATCCCTTATAATATAACGTAATATGCAGTGTATCATTGAAAATACCTTATAATGTAACGTAATATGCAGTGTATAGTTCAAAATACCTTATAATATAACGTAATATTTGCAGTCTATCATTGAAATTACATTATAATATAACGTAATATGCAGTGTATTATTGAAAATACCTTATAATATGATGAAATATGCTGTGTATCATTGAAAATACTTTATAATATAACGGAATATGCAGTGTCTCATTGAAAATCCCTTATAATATAACGTAATATGCAGTCTATCATTGAAAATACCTTATAATATAACGTAATATGCAGTGTATTATTGATAATACCTTATAAAATAATGTAATATGCAGTGTATCATTGAAAATCCCTTATATTATAACGTAATATGCAGTGTATCATTGAAAATACTTTATAACATAACGGAATATGCAGTGTCTCATTGGAAATCCCTTATAATATAACGTAATATTTGCAGTCTATCATTGAAAATGTCTTGTGGTATAACGTAATATGCAGTGTATCATGAAAAATACTTTATAATATAACGGCCTATGCAGTGTCTCATTGGAAATCCCTTATAATATAACGTAATATGCAGTGTTTCATTGAAAATACCTTATAATATAACATAGTATGCTGTGTATCATTCGAAATACCTTATAATATAACGTAATATGCAGTGTATTATTGAAAATACCTTATAATATAACGCAATATGCAGTGTATCATTGAAAATACCTTATAATATAACGTAATATGCAGTGTATCATTGAAAATACCTTATAATATAACGTAACATGCAGTCTATCATTGAAAATACCTTATAATATAACGTAATATGCAGTGTATCATTGAAAATACTTTATAATATAACGGAATATGCAGTGTCTCATTGAAAATCCCTTATAATATAACGTAATATGCAGTCTATCATTGAAAATACCTTATAATATAACTTAATATGCTGTGTATCATTGAAAATACCTTATAATATAACATAGTATGCTGTGTATCATTCGAAATACCACATAATATAACGTAATGTGCAGTGTATTATTGAAAATACCTTATAAAATAGTGTAATATGCAGTGTATCATTGAAAATACCTTATAATATAACGTAATATGCAGTGTATTATTGAAAATACCTTATAATATAACGCAATATACAGAGTATCATTGAAAATACCTTATAATATAATCTAATATGCAGTGTATCGTTCAAAATACCTTATAATATAACGTAATATTTGCAGTCTATCATTGAAAATGCCTTGTAATAAAACGTAATATGCAGTGTATCATTGAAAATACCTTATAATATAACGTAATATGCTGTGTATCATTGAAAATACCTTATAATATAACGTAATATGCAGTGTATTATTGAAAATACCTTATAATATAACGCAATATGCAGAGTATCATTGAAAATACCTTATAAAATAGTGTAATATGCAGTGTATCATTGAAAATACCTTATAATATAACGTAATATGCAGTGTATCATGAAAAATACTTTATAATATAACGGACTATGCAGTGTCTCATTGGAAATCCCTTATAATATAACGTAATATGCTGTGTATCATTGAAAATACCTTATAATATAACGTAATGTGCAGTGTATTATTGAAAATACCTTATAATATAACGGAATATGCAGTGTCTCATTGAAAATCCCTTATAATATAACGTAACATGCAGTCTATCATTGAAAATACTTTATAATACAACGGAATATGCAGTGTCTCATTGATAATACCACATAATATAACGTAATGTGCAGTGTATTATTGAAAATACCTTATAAAATAGTGTAATATGCAGTGTATTATTGAAAATACCTTATAATATAACATAGTATGCTGTGTATCATTCGAAATACCTTATAATATAACGTAATATGCAGTGTATTATTGAAAATACCTTCTAATATAACGCAATATGCTGTGTATCATTGATAATACCTTATAATATAATCTAATATGCAGTGTATCGTTCAAAATACCTTCTAATATAACGTAATATTTGCAGTCTATCATTGAAAATGCCTTGTAATATAACGTAATATGCAGTGTATCATTGATAATACCACATAATATATTGTAATGTGCAGTGTATTATTGAAAATACCTTGTAAAATAGTGTAATATGCAGTGTATCATTGAAAATACCTTATAATATAACATAGTATGCTGTGTATCATTCGAAATACCTTATAATATAACGTAATATGCAGTGTGTTATTGAAAATACCTTATAATATAACGCAATATGCAGTGTATCATTGATAATTCCTTATAATATAATCTAATATGCAGTGTATCGTTCAAAATACCTTCTAATATAACGTAATATTTGCAGTCTATCATTGAAAATGCCTTGTAATATAACGTAATATGCAGTGTATCATTGAAAATACCTTATAATATAACGTAATATGCAGTGTATCATTGAAAATACCTTATAATATAACGTAATATGCAATGTATCATTGAAAATACCTTATAATATAACGGAATATGCAGTGTCTCATTGGAAATCCCTTATAATATAACGTAATATGCAGTGTATCATTGAAAATACCTTATAATGTAACGTAACATGCAGTCTATCATTGAAAATACCTTATAATATAACGTAATATGCAGTGTCTCATTGGAAATCCCTTATAATATAACGTAATATGCAGTGTATCATTGAAAATACCTTATAATGTAACGTAATATGCAGTGTATAGTTCAAAATACCTTATAATATAACGTAATATTTGCAGTCTATCATTGAAATTACATTATAATATAACGTAATATGCAGTGTATTATTGAAAATACCTTATAATATGATGAAATATGCTGTGTATCATTGAAAATACTTTATAATATAACGGAATATGCAGTGTCTCATTGAAAATCCCTTATAATATAACGTAATATGCAGTCTATCATTGAAAATACCTTATAATATAACGTAATATGCAGTGTATTATTGATAATACCTTATAAAATAATGTAATATGCAGTGTCTCATTGAAAATCCCTTATAATATAACGTAATATGCAGTCTATCATTGAAAATATCTTATAATATAACGTAATATGCAGTGTATTATTGAAAATACCTTATAATATAACGCAATATGCAGTGTATCATTGAAAATACCTTATAATATAACGTAATATGCAGTGTATCATTGAAAATACTTTATAACATAACGGAATATGCAGTGTCTCATTGGAAATCCCTTATAATATAACGTAATATTTGCAGTCTATCATTGAAAATGTCTTGTGGTATAACGTAATATGCAGTGTATCATGAAAAATACTTTATAATATAACGGCCTATGCAGTGTCTCATTGGAAATCCCTTATAATATAACGTAATATGCAGTGTTTCATTGAAAATACCTTATAATATAACATAGTATGCTGTGTATCATTCGAAATACCTTATAATATAACGTAATATGCAGTGTATTATTGAAAATACCTTATAATATAACGCAATATGCACTGTATCATTGAAAATACCTTGTAACATAACGTAACATGCAGTCTGTCATTGAAAATACCTTATAATATAACGTAATATGCAGAGTATCATTGAAAATACTTTATAACATAACGGAATATGCAGTGTCTCATTGGAAAACCCTTATAATATAACGTAATTTTTGCAGTCTATCATTGAAAATGCCTTGTAATATAACGTAATATGCAGTGTATCATTGAAAATACCTTATAATATAACGTAACATGCAGTGTATTATTCAAAATACCTTATAATATACTGTAATATGCAGTGTATCTTTGAAAATACTTTATAATATAACGGAATATGCAGTGTCTCATTGAAAATACCACATAATATAACGTAATGTGCAGTGTATTATTGAAAATACCTTATAATATAACATAATATGCAGTGTATCATTGATAATACCTTATAATATAATCTAATATGCAGTGTATCGTTCAAAATACCTTTTAATATAACGTAATATTTGCAGTCTATCATTGAAAATGCCTTGTAATATAACGTAATATGCAGTGTATCATTGAAAATACCTTATAATATAACGTAATATGCAGTGTATCATTGAAAATACTTTATAACATAACGGAATATGCAGTGTCTCATTGGAAATCCCTTATAATATAACGTAATATTTGCAGTCTATCATTGAAAATGCCTTGTAATATAACGTAATATGCAGTGTATCATTGAAAATACCTTATAATATAACGTAACATGCAGTCTATCATAGAAAATACCTTATAATATAACGTAATATGCAGTGTATTATTCAAAATACCTTATAATATACTGTAATATGCAGTGTATCATTGAAAATACTTTATAATATAACGTAACATGCAGTCTATCATTGAAAATACCTTATAATATAACGTAATATGCAGTGTATTATTGAAAATACCTTATAAAATAGTGTAATATGCAGTGTATCATTGAAAATACCTTATAATATAACGTAATATGCTGTGTATCATGAAAAATACTTTATAATATAACGGACTATGCAGTGTCTCATTGGAAATCCCTTATAATATAACGTAATATGCAGTGTATCATTGAAAATACCTTATAACATAACGTAACATGCAGTCTATCATTGAAAATACCTTATAATATAACGTAATATGCAGTGTATCATTGAAAATACTTTATAACATAACGGAATATGCAGTGTCTCATTGGAAATCCCTTATAATATAACGTAATATTTGCAGTCTATCATTGAAAATGTCTTGTAGTATAACGTAATATGCAGTGTATCATTGAAAATACCTTATAATATAACGTAACATGCAGTCTATCATTGAAAATACCTTATAATATAACGTAATATGCAGTGTATTATTGAAAATACCTTATAAAATAGTGTAATATGCAGTGTATCATTGAAAATACCTTATAATATAACGTAATATGCTGTGTATCATGAAAAATACTTTATAATATAACGGACTATGCAGTGTCTCATTGGAAATCCCTTATAATATAACGTAATATGCAGTGTTTCATTGAAAATACCTTATAATATAACATAGTATGCTGTGTATCATTCGAAATACCTTATAATATAACGTAATATGCAGTGTTTCATTGAAAATACCTTATAATATAACATAGTATGCTGTGTATCATTCGAAATACCTTATAATATAACGTAATATGCAGTGTATTATTGAAAATACCTTATAATATAACGCAATAAGCACTGTATCATTGATAATACCTTATAATATAATCTAATATGCAGTGTATCATTGAAAATACCTTATAATATAACGTAATATGCTGTGTATCATTGAAAATACCTTATTATATAACGTAATATGCATTGTATCATTGAAAAAACTTTATAATATAACGTAATATGCAGTCTATCATTGACAATACCTTATAATATAACGTAATATGCAGTGTATCATTGAAAATACCTTATAATATAACGTAATATGCAGTGTATCATTGAAAATACCTTATAATATAACGTAATATGCAGATTATCATTTAAAATACCTTATAATATAACGTAATATGCAGTCTATCATTGAAAATACCTTATAATATAACGTAATATGCAATGTATCATTGAAAATACTTTATAATATAACGGAATATGCAGTGTCTCATTGGAAATCCCTTATAATATAACGTAATATGCAGTGTATCATTGAAAATACATTATAATATAACGTAATATGCAGTGTATCATTGAAAATACCTTATAATATAACGTAATATGCAGTCTATCATTGAAAATACCTTATAATATAACGTAATATGCAATGTATCATTGAAAATACTTTATAATATAACGGAATATGCAGTGTCTCATTGGAAATCCCTTATAATATAACGTAATATGCAGTGTATCATTGAAAATACATTATAATATAACGTAATATGCAGTGTATCATTGAAAATACCTTATAATATAACGTAACATGCAGTCTATCATTGAAAATACCTTATAATATAACGAAATATGCAGTCTATCATTGAAAATACCTTATAATATAATGTAATATGCAGTGTATCATTGAAAAAACCTTATAATATAACGTAATATGCAGTGTATCATTGAAAATACCTTATAATATAACGGAATATGCAGTGTCTCATTGGAAATCCCTTGTAATATAACGTAATATTTGCAGTCTATCATTGAAAATGTCTTGTAATATAACGTAATATGCAGTGTATCATTGAAAATACCTTATAATATAACGCAATATGCAGTGTATCATTGAAAATACCTTATAATATAATCTAATATGCAGTGTATAGTTCAAAATACCTCATAATATAACGTAATATTTGCAGTCTATCATTGAAAATACCTTATAATATAACGTAATATGCAGATTATCATTGAAAATACCTTATAATATAACATAGTATGCTGTGTATCATTGAAAATACCTTATAATATAATCTAATATGCAGTGTATCGTTCAAAATACCTCATAATATAACGTAATATTTGCAGTCTATCATTGAAAATGCCTTGTAATATAACGTAATATGCAGTGTATCATTGAAAATACCTTATAATATAACGTAATATGCAGTGTATCATTGAAAATACTTTATAACATAACGGAATATGCAGTGTCTCATTGGAAATCCCTTATAATATAACGTAATTTTTGCAGTCTATCATTGAAAATGCCTTGTAATATAACGTAATATGCAGTGTATCATTGAAAATACCTTATAATATAACGTAACATGCAGTCTATCATAGAAAATACCTTATAATATAACGTAATATGCAGTGTATTATTCAAAATACCTTATAATATACTGTAATATGCAGTGTATCTTTGAAAATACTTTATAATATAACGTAACATGCAGTCTATCATTGAAAATACCTTATAATATAACGTAATATGCAGTGTATTATTGAAAATACCTTATAAAATAGTGTAATATGCAGTGTATCATTGAAAATACCTTATAATATAACGTAATATGCAGTGTATCATGAAAAATACTTTATAATATAACGGACTATGCAGTGTCTCATTGGAAATCCCTTATAATATAACGTAATATGCAGTGTATCATTGAAAATACCTTATAATATAACGTAATATGCAGTCTATCATTGAAAATACCTTATAATATAACGTAATATGCAGTGTATCATTGAAAATACTTTATAACATAACGGAATATGAAGTGTCTCATTGGAAATCCCTTATAATATAACGTAATATTTGCAGTCTATCATTGAAAATGTCTTGTAGTATAACGTAATATGCAGTGTATCATTGAAAATACCTTATAATATAACGTAACATGCAGTCTATCATTGAAAATACCTTATAATATAACGTAATATGCAGTGTATTATTGAAAATACCTTATAAAATAGTGTAATATGCAGTGTATCATTGAAAATACCTTATAATATAACGTAATATGCAGTGTATCATGAAAAATACTTTATAATATAACGGACTATGCAGTGTCTCATTGGAAATCCCTTATAATATAACGTAATATGCAGTGTTTCATTGAAAATACCTTATAATATAACATAGTATGCTGTGTATCATTCGAAATACCTTATAATATAACGTAATATGCAGTGTTTCATTGAAAATACCTTATAATATAACATAGTATGCTGTGTATCATTCGAAATACCTTATAATATAACGTAATATGCAGTGTATTATTGAAAATACCTTATAATATAACGCAATAAGCACTGTATCATTGATAATACCTTATAATATAATCTAATATGCAGTGTATCATTGAAAATACCTTATAATATAACGTAATATGCTGTGTATCATTGAAAATACCTTATTATATAACGTAATATGCATTGTATCATTGAAAAAACTTTATAATATAACGTAATATGCAGTCTATCATTGACAATACCTTATAATATAACGTAATATGCAGTGTATCATTGAAAATACCTTATAATATAACGTAATATGCAGTGTATCATTGAAAATACCTTATAATATAACGTAATATGCAGATTATCATTTAAAATACCTTATAATATAACGTAATATGCAGTCTATCATTGAAAATACCTTATAATATAACGTAATATGCAGTGTATCATTGAAAATACTTTATAATATAACGGAATATGCAGTGTCTCATTGGAAATCCCTTATAATATAACGTAATATGCAGTGTATCATTGAAAATACATTATAATATAACGTAATATGCAGTGTATCATTGAAAATACCTTATAATATAACGTAATATGCAGTCTATCATTGAAAATACCTTATAATATAACGTAATATGCAATGTATCATTGAAAATACTTTATAATATAACGGAATATGCAGTGTCTCATTGGAAATCCCTTATAATATAACGTAATATGCAGTGTATCATTGAAAATACATTATAATATAACGTAATATGCAGTGTATCATTGAAAATACCTTATAATATAACGTAACATGCAGTCTATCATTGAAAATACCTTATAATATAACGAAATATGCAGTCTATCATTGAAAATACCTTATAATATAATGTAATATGCAGTGTATCATTGAAAAAACCTTATAATATAACGTAATATGCAATGTATCATTGAAAATACCTTATAATATAACGGAATATGCAGTGTCTCATTGGAAATCCCTTGTAATATAACGTAATATTTGCAGTCTATCATTGAAAATGTCTTGTAATATAACGTAATATGCAGTGTATCATTGAAAATACCTTATAATATAACGCAATATGCAGTGTATCATTGAAAATACCTTATAATATAATCTAATATGCAGTGTATAGTTCAAAATACCTCATAATATAACGTAATATTTGCAGTCTATCATTGAAAATACCTTATAATATAACGTAATATGCAGATTATCATTGAAAATACCTTATAATATAACATAGTATGCTGTGTATCATTGAAAATACCTTATAATATAATCTAATATGCAGTGTATCGTTCAAAATACCTTTTAATATAACGTAATATTTGCAGTCTATCATTGAAAATGCCTTGTAATATAACGTAATATGCAGTGTATCATTGAAAATACCTTATAATATAACGTAATATGCAGTGTATCATTGAAAATACTTTATAACATAACGGAATATGCAGTGTCTCATTGGAAATCCCTTATAATATAACGTAATATTTGCAGTCTATCATTGAAAATGCCTTGTAATATAACGTAATATGCAGTGTATCATTGAAAATACCTTATAATATAACGTAACATGCAGTCTATCATAGAAAATACCTTATAATATAACGTAATATGCAGTGTATTATTCAAAATACCTTATAATATACTGTAATATGCAGTGTATCTTTGAAAATACTTTATAATATAACGTAACATGCAGTCTATCATTGAAAATACCTTATAATATAACGTAATATGCAGTGTATTATTGAAAATACCTTATAAAATAGTGTAATATGCAGTGTATCATTGAAAATACCTTATAATATAACGTAATATGCAGTGTATCATGAAAAATACTTTATAATATAACGGACTATGCAGTGTCTCATTGGAAATCCCTTATAATATAACGTAATATGCAGTGTATCATTGAAAATACCTTATAATATAACGTAATATGCAGTCTATCATTGAAAATACCTTATAATATAACGTAATATGCAGTGTATCATTGAAAATACTTTATAACATAACGGAATATGAAGTGTCTCATTGGAAATCCCTTATAATATAACGTAATATTTGCAGTCTATCATTGAAAATGTCTTGTAGTATAACGTAATATGCAGTGTATCATTGAAAATACCTTATAATATAACGTAACATGCAGTCTATCATTGAAAATACCTTATAATATAACGTAATATGCAGTGTATTATTGAAAATACCTTATAAAATAATGTAATATGCAGTGTATCATTGAAAATACCTTATAATATAACGTAATATGCTGTGTATCATGAAAAATACTTTATAATATAACGGACTATGCAGTGTCTCATTGGAAATCCCTTATAATATAACGTAATATGCAGTGTTTCATTGAAAATACCTTATAATATAACATAGTATGCTGTGTATCATTCGAAATACCTTATAATATAACGTAATATGCAGTGTTTCATTGAAAATACCTTATAATATAACATAGTATGCTGTGTATCATTCGAAATACCTTATAATATAACGTAATATGCAGTGTATTATTGAAAATACCTTATAATATAACGCAATAAGCACTGTATCATTGATAATACCTTATAATATAATCTAATATGCAGTGTATCATTGAAAATACCTTATAATATAACGTAATATGCTGTGTATCATTGAAAATACCTTATTATATAACGTAATATGCATTGTATCATTGAAAAAACTTTATAATATAACGTAATATGCAGTCTATCATTGACAATACCTTATAATATAACGTAATATGCAGTGTATCATTGAAAATACCTTATAATATAACGTAATATGCAGTGTATCATTGAAAATACCTTATAATATAACGTAATATGCAGATTATCATTTAAAATACCTTATAATATAACGTAATATGCAGTCTATCATTGAAAATACCTTATAATATAACGTAATATGCAGTGTATCATTGAAAATACTTTATAATATAACGGAATATGCAGTGTCTCATTGGAAATCCCTTATAATATAACGTAATATGCAGTGTATCATTGAAAATACATTATAATATAACGTAATATGCAGTGTATCATTGAAAATACCTTATAATATAACGTAATATGCAGTCTATCATTGAAAATACCTTATAATATAACGTAATATGCAGTGTATCATTGAAAATACTTTATAATATAACGGAATATGCAGTGTCTCATTGGAAATCCCTTATAATATAACGTAATATGCAGTGTATCATTGAAAATACATTATAATATAACGTAATATGCAGTGTATCATTGAAAATACCTTATAATATAACGTAACATGCAGTCTATCATTGAAAATACCTTATAATATAACGAAATATGCAGTCTATCATTGAAAATACCTTATAATATAATGTAATATGCAGTGTATCATTGAAAAAACCTTATAATATAACGTAATATGCAATGTATCATTGAAAATACCTTATAATATAACGGAATATGCAGTGTCTCATTGGAAATCCCTTGTAATATAACGTAATATTTGCAGTCTATCATTGAAAATGTCTTGTAATATAACGTAATATGCAGTGTATCATTGAAAATACCTTATAATATAACGCAATATGCAGTGTATCATTGAAAATACCTTATAATATAATCTAATATGCAGTGTATAGTTCAAAATACCTCATAATATAACGTAATATTTGCAGTCTATCATTGAAAATACCTTATAATATAACGTAATATGCAGATTATCATTGAAAATACCTTATAATATAACATAGTATGCTGTGTATCATTGAAAATACCTTATAATATAACGTAATATGCAGTGTATCATTGAAAATACCTTATAATATAACGTAATATGCAGTGTATTATTGAAAATACCTTATAATATAATGTAATATGCAGTGTATCATTGAAAATACTTTATAAATTAACGGAATATGCAGTGTCTCATTGAAAATACCATATAATATAACGTAATATGCAGTGTATTATTGAAAATACCTTATAATATAACATAGTATGCTGTGTATCATTGAAAATACCTTATAATATTACGTAATATGCAATGTATCATTGAAAATACCTTATAATATAACGGAATATGCAGTGTCTCATTGGAAATCCCTTATAATATAACGTAACATGCAGTCTATCATTGAAAATACCTTATAATGTAACGTAATATGCAGTGTATAGTTCAAAATACCTTATAATATAACGTAATATTTGCAGTCTATCATTGAAATTACATTATAATATAACGTAATATGCAGTGTATTATTGAAAATACCTTATAATATGACGAAATATGCTGTGTATCATTGAAAATACTTTATAATATAACGGAATATGCAGTGTCTCATTGAAAATCCCTTATAATATAACGTAATATGCAGTCTATCATTGAAAATACCTTATAATATAACGTAATATGCAGTGTATTATTGATAATACCTTATAAAATAATGTAATATGCAGTGTCTCATTGAAAATCCCTTATAATATAACGTAATATGCAGTCTATCATTGAAAATATCTTATAATATAACGTAATATGCAGTGTATTATTGAAAATACCTTATAAAATAATGTAATATGCAGTGTATCATTGAAAAAACCTTATAATATAACGTAATATGCAGTCTATCATTGACAATACCTTATAATATAACGTAACATGCAGTCTATCATTGAAAATACCTTATAATATAACGTAATATGCAGTGTATCATTGAAAATAATGGAATATGCAGTGTAATATTGAAAATACCTTATATTATAACGTAATTTGCAGTGTATCATTGAAAATACCTTATAATATATCGTAATATGCTGTGTATCATTGAAAATACCTTATTATATAACGTAATATGCATTGTATCATTGAAAAAACTTTATAATATAACGTAATATGCAGTCTATCATTGACAATACCTTATAATATAACGTAATATGCAGTGTATCATTGAAAATACATTATAATATAACGTAATATGCAGTGTATCATTGAAAATACCTTATAATATAACGTAATATGCAGATTATCATTTAAAATACCTTATAATATAACGTAATATGCAGTCTATCATTGAAAATACCTTATAATATAACGTAATATGCAATGTATCATTGAAAATACCTTATAATATAACGGAATATGCAGTGTCTCATTGGAAATCCCTTATAATATAACGTAATATGCAGTGTATCATTGAAAATACATTATAATATAACGTAATATGCAGTGTATCATTGCAAATACCTAATAATATAACGTAACATGCAGTCTATCATTGAAAATACCTTATAATATAACGTAATATGCAGTGTATCAATGAAAATACCTTATAATATAACGTAATATGCAGTGTATCATTGAAAATACTTCATAATATAACGGAATATGCAGTGTTTCATTGAAAATCCCTTATAATATAACGTAACATGCAGTCTATCATTGAAAATACTTTATAATATAACGGAATATGCAGTGTCTCATTGAAAATACCACATAATATAACGTAATGTGCAGTGTATTATTGAAAATACCTTATAAAATAGTGTAATATGCAGTGTATCATTGAAAATACCTTATAATATAACGTAATATGCTGTGTATCATGAAAAATACTTTATAATATAACGGACTATGCAGTGTCTCATTGGAAATCCCTTATAATATAACGTAATATGCAGTGTTTCATTGAAAATACCTTATAATATAACATAGTATGCTGTGTATCATTCGAAATACCTTATAATATAACGTAATATGCAGTGTTTCATTGAAAATACCTTATAATATAACATAGTATGCTGTGTATCATTCGAAATACCTTATAATATAACGTAATATGCAGTGTATTATTGAAAATACCTTATAATATAACATAGTATGCTGTGTATCATTCGAAATACCTTATAATATAACGTAATATGCAGTGTATTATTGAAAATACCTTATAATATAACGCAATAAGCACTGTATCATTGATAATACCTTATAATATAATCTAATATGGAGTGTATCATTGAAAATACCTTATAATATAACGTAATATGCAGTGTATCATTGAAAATACCTTATAATATAACGTAATATGCAGTGTATCATTGAAAATACCTTATAATATAACGTAATATGCAGTGTATCATTGAAAATACCTTATAATATAACGTAACATGCAGTCTATCATTGAAAATACCTTATAATATAACGTAATATGCAGTCTATCATTGACAATACCTTATAATATAACGCAATATGCAGTGTATCATTGAAAATACCTTATAATATAACGTAATATGCAGTCTATCATTGAAAATACCTTATAATATAACGTAATATGCAATGTATCATTGAAAATACCTTATAATATAACGGAATATGCAGTGTCTCATTGGAAATCCCTTATAATATAACGTAATATCTGTGTATCATTGAAAATACCTTATAATGTAACGTAATATGCAGTCTATCATTGAAAATACCTTATAATATAACGTAATATGCAGTGTATCATTGAAAATACCTTATAATATAATCTAATATGCAGCGTATCGTTCAAAATACCTTATAATATAACGTAATATTTGCTGTCTATCATTGAAAATACCTTATAATATAACGTAATATGCAGTGTATCATTGAAAATACCTTATAATATAACGTAATATGCTGTGTATCATTGAAAATACCTTATAATACAACGTAACATGCAGTCTATCATTGAAAATACCTTATAATATAACGTAATATGCAGTGTATCATTGAAAATACTTTATAATATAACGGAATATGCAGTGTCTCATTGAAAATCCCTTATAATATAACGTAATATGCAGTCTATCATTGAAAATACCTTATAATATAATGTAATATGCAGTGTATCATTGAAAAAACCTTATAATATAACGTAATATACAGTGTATCATTGAAAATACCTTATAACATAACGGAATATGCAGTGTCTCATTGGAAATCCCTTGTAATATAACGTAATATTTGCAGTCTATCATTGAAAATGTCTTGTAATATAACGTAATATGCAGTGTATCATTGAAAATACCTTATAATATAACGCAATATGCAGTGTATCATTGAAAATACCTTATAATATAATCTAATATGCAGTGTATAGTTCAAAATACCTCATAATATAACGTAATATTTGCAGTCTATCATTGAAAATACCTTATAATATAACGTAATATGCAGATTATCATTTAAAATACCTTATAATATAACGTAATATGCAGTCTATCATTGAAAATACCTTATAATATAACGTAATATGCAATGTATCATTGAAAATACCTTATAATATAACGGAATATGCAGTGTATCATTGAAAAAACCTTGTAATATAACGTAATATGCAGTGTATCATTGAAAATACTTTATAACATAACGGAATATGCAGTGTCTCATTGGAAATCCCTTGTAATATAACGTAATATTTGCAGTCTATCATTGAAAATGTCTTGTAATATAACGTAATATGCAGTGTATCATTGAAAATACCTTATAATATAACATAGTATGCTGTGTATCAATGAAAATAAATTATAATATAACGTAATATGCAGTGTATCATTGAAAATACCTTATAATATAACGTAATATGCAGTGTATTATTGAAAATACCTTATAATATAATGTAATATGCAGTGTATCATTGAAAATACTTTATAAATTAACGGAATATGCAGTGTCTCATTGAAAATACCATATAATATAACGTAATATGCAGTGTATTATTGAAAATACCTTATAATATAACATAGTATGCTGTGTATCATTGAAAATACCTTATAATATAACGTAATATGCAGTGTATCATTGAAAATACTTTATAATATAACGTAATATGCAGTGTATCATTGAAAATACCTTATAATGTAACGTAACATGCAGTCTATCATTGAAAATACCTTATAATATAACGTAATATGCAGTGTATCATTGAAAATACCTTATAATATAACGTAATTCGCAGTGTATCATTGAAAATACCTAATAATATAACGTAATATGCAGTGTATTATTGAAAATACATTATACAATAATGTAATATGCAGTGTATTATTGAAAATACCTTATAATACAACGTAACATGCAGTATATCATTGAAAATACCTTATAATATAACGTAATATGCAGTGTATCATTGAAAATACCTTATAATATAACGTAATATGCAGTCTATCATTGAAAATACCTTATAATATAACGTAATATGCACTGTATCATTGATAATACCTTATAATATAATCTAATATGCAGTGTATCATTGAAAATACCTTATAATATAACGTAATATGCAGTGTATCATTGAAAATACCTTATAACATAACGGAATATGCAGTGTCTCATTGGAAATCCCTTGTAATATAACGTAATATTTGCAGTCTATCATTGAAAATGTCTTGTAATATAACGTAATATGCAGTGTATCATTGAAAATACCTTATAATATAACATAGTATGCTGTGTATCAATGAAAATAAATTATAATATAACGTAATATGCAGTGTATTATTGAAAATACCTTATAATATAACATAGTATGCTGTGTATCATTGAAAATACCTTATAATATTACGTAATATGCAATGTATCATTGAAAATACCTTATAATATAACGGAATATGCAGTGTCTCATTGGAAATCCCTTATAATATAACGTAACATGCAGTCTATCATTGAAAATACCTTATAATGTAACGTAATATGCAGTGTATAGTTCAAAATACCTTATAATATAACGTAATATTTGCAGTCTATCATTGAAATTACATTATAATATAACGTAATATGCAGTGTATTATTGAAAATACCTTATAATATGATGAAATATGCTGTGTATCATTGAAAATACTTTATAATATAACGGAATATGCAGTGTCTCATTGAAAATCCCTTATAATATAACGTAATATGCAGTGTATCATTGAAAATACTTTATAATATAACGTAATATGCAGTGTATCATTGAAAATACCTTATAATGTAACGTAACATGCAGTCTATCATTGAAAATACCTTATAATATAACGTAATATGCAGTGTATCATTGAAAATACCTTATAATATAACGTAATTCGCAGTGTATCATTGAAAATACCTAATAATATAACGTAATATGCAGTGTATTATTGAAAATACATTATACAATAATGTAATATGCAGTGTATTATTGAAAATACCTTATAATATAACGTAATATGCAGTGTATCATTGAAAATACCTTATAATATAACGTAACATTCAGTCTATCATTGAAAATACCTTATAATATAACGTAATATGCAGTGTATTATTGAAAATACCTTATAATATAATGAACTATGCAGTGTATCATTGAAAATCCCTTATAATATAACGTAACATGCAGTCTATTATTGAAAATACCTTATAATATAACGTAATATGCAGTGTATCATTGAAAATAATGGAATATGCAGTGTAATATTGAAAATACCTTATATTATAACGTAATTTGCAGTGTATCATTGAAAATCCCTTATAATATAACGTAATATGCAGTGTATCATTGAAAATACATTATAATATAACGTAATATGCAGTGTATCATTGAAAATACCTTATAATATAACGTAACATGCAGTCTATCATTGAAAATACCTTATAATATAACGTAATATGCAGTGTATCATTGAAAATACCTTATAATATAACGTAATATGCAGTGTATCATTGAAAATACCTTATAATATAACGTAACATGCAGTCTATCATTGAAAATACCTTATAATATAACGTAATATGCAGTCTATCATTGACAATACCTTATAATATAACGCAATATGCAGTGTCTCATTGGAAATCCCTTATAATATAACGTAATATCTGTGTATCATTGAAAATACCTTATAATGTAACGTAACATGCAGTCTATCATTGAAAATACCTTATAATATAACGTAATATGCAGTGTATCATTGAAAATACCTTATAATATAATCTAATATGCAGCGTATCGTTCAAAATACCTTATAATATAACGTAATATTTGCTGTCTATCATTGAAAATACCTTATAATATAACGTAATATGCAGTGTATCATTGAAAATACCTTATAATATAATCTAATATGCAGCGTATCGTTCAAAATACCTTATAATATAACGTAATATTTGCTGTCTATCATTGAAAATACCTTATAATATAACGTAATATGCAGTGTATCATTGAAAATACCTTATAATATAACGTAATATGCAGTGTATCATTGAAAATACCTTATAATACAACGTAACATGCAGTCTATCATTGAAAATACCTTATAATATAACGTAATATGCAGTGTATCATTGAAAATACTTTATAATATAACGGAATATGCAGTGTCTCATTGAAAATCCCTTATAATATAACGTAATATGCAGTCTATCATTGAAAATACCTTATAATATAATGTAATATGCAGTGTATCATTGAAAAAACCTTATAATATAACGTAATATGCAGTGTATCATTGAAAATACCTTATAACATAACGGAATATGCAGTGTCTCATTGGAAATCCCTTGTAATATAACGTAATATTTGCAGTCTATCATTGAAAATGTCTTGTAATATAACGTAATATGCAGTGTATCATTGAAAATACCTTATAATATAACGCAATATGCAGTGTATCATTGAAAATACCTTATAATATAATCTAATATGCAGTGTATCATTGAAAAAACCTTATAATATAACGTAATATGCAGTGTATCATTGAAAATACCTTATAACATAACGGAATATGCAGTGTCTCATTGGAAATCCCTTGTAATATAACGTAATATTTGCAGTCTATCATTGAAAATGTCTTGTAATATAACGTAATATGCAGTGTATCATTGAAAATACCTTATAATATAACGCAATATGCAGTGTATCATTGAAAATACCTTATAATATAATCTAATATGCAGCGTATCGTTCAAAATACCTTATAATATAACGTAATATTTGCTGTCTATCATTGAAAATACCTTATAATATAACGTAATATGCAGTGTATCATTGAAAATACCTTATAATATAATATAATATGCAGCGTATCGTTCAAAATACCTTATAATATAACGTAATATTTGCTGTCTATCATTGAAAATACCTTATAATATAACGTAATATGCAGTGTATCATTGAAAATACTTTATAATATAACGGAATATGCAGTGTCTCATTGAAAATCCCTTATAATATAACGTAACATGCAGTCTATCATTGAAAATACCTTATAATATAACGTAATATGCAGTGTATCATTGAAAATAATGGAATATGCAGTGTAATATTGAAAATACCTTATATTATAACGTAATATGCAGTGTTTCATTGAAAATACCTTATAATATAACATAGTATGCTGTGTATCATTCGAAATACCTTATAATATAACGTAATATGCAGTGTATTATTGAAAATACCTTATAATATAACGCAATAAGCACTGTATCATTGATAATACCTTATAATATAACGTAATATGCAGTGTATCATTGAAAATACCTTATAATATAACGTAATATGCAGTGTATCATTGAAAATACCTTATAATATAACGTAACATGCAGTCTATCATTGAAAATACCTTATAATATAACGTAATATGCAGTCTATCATTGACAATACCTTATAATATAACGCAATATGCAGTGTATCATTGAAAATACCTTATAATATAACGTAATATGCAGTCTATCATTGAAAATACCTTATAATATAACGTAATATGCAATGTATCATTGAAAATACCTTATAATATAACGGAATATGCAGTGTCTCATTGGAAATCCCTTATAATATAACGTAATATCTGTGTATCATTGAAAATACCTTATAATGTAACGTAACATGCAGTCTATCATTGAAAATACCTTATAATATAACGTAATATGCAGTGTATCATTGAAAATACCTTATAATATAATCTAATATGCAGCGTATCGTTCAAAATACCTTATAATATAACGTAATATTTGCTGTCTATCATTGAAAATACCATATAATATAACGTAATATGCAGTGTACCATTGAAAATACCTTATAATATAATATAATATGCAGCGTATCGTTCAAAATACCTTATAATATAACGTAATATTTGCTGTCTATCATTGAAAATACCTTATAATATAACGTAATATGCAGTGTATCATTGAAAATACTTTATAATATAACGGAATATGCAGTGTCTCATTGAAAATCCCTTATAATATAACGTAACATGCAGTCTATCATTGAAAATACCTTATAATATAACGTAATATGCAGTGTATCATTGAAAATAATGGAATATGCAGTGTAATATTGAAAATACCTTATATTATAACGTAATATGCAGTGTTTCATTGAAAATACCTTATAATATAACATAGTATGCTGTGTATCATTCGAAATACCTTATAATATAACGTAATATGCAGTGTATTATTCAAAATACCTTATAATATAACGCAATAAGCACTGTATCATTGATAATACCTTATAATATAATCTAATATGCAGAGTATCATTGAAAATACCTTATAATATAACGTAATATGCAGTGTATCATTGAAAATACCTTATAATATAACGTAATATGCAGTCTATCATTGAAAATACCTTATAATATAACGTAATATGCAGTGTATTATTGAAAATACCTTATAATATAATGAACTATGCAGTGTATCATTGAAAATACTTTATAATATAACGTAACATGCAGTCTATCATTGAAAATACCTTATAATATAACGTAATATGCAGTGTATCATTGAAAATAATGGAATATGCAGTGTAATATTGAAAATACCTTATATTATAACGTAATATGCAGTGTTTCATTGAAAATACCTTATAATATAACATAGTATGCTGTGTATCATTCGAAATACCTTATAATTTAACGTAATATGCAGTGTATTATTGAAAATACCTTATAATATAACGCAATAAGCACTGTATCATTGATAATACCTTATAATATAATCTAATATGCAGAGTATCATTGAAAATACCTTATAATATAACGTAATATGCAGTGTATCATTGAAAATACCTTATAATATAACGTAATATGCAGTCTATCATTGAAAATACCTTATAATATAACGTAATATGCAGTGTATTATTGAAAATACCTTATAATATAATGAACTATGCAGTGTATCATTGAAAATCCCTTATAATATAACGTAACATGCAGTCTATCATTGAAAATACCTTATAATATAACGTAATATGCAGTGTATCATTGAAAATAATGGAATATGCAGTGTAATATTGAAAATACCTTATATTATAACGTAATTTGCAGTGCATCATTGAAAATCCCTTATAATATAACGTAATATGCAGTGTATCATTGAAAATACATTATAATATAACGTAATATGCAGTGTATCATTGAAAATACCTTATAATATAACGTAACATGCAGTCTATCATTGAAAATACCTTATAATATAACGTAATATCTGTGTATCATTGAAAATACCTTATAATGTAACGTAACATGCAGTCTATCATTGAAAATACCTTATAATATAACGTAATATTTGCTGTCTATCATTGAAAATACCTTATAATATAACGTAATATGCAGTGTATTATTGAAAATACCTTATAATATAATGAACTATGCAGTGTATCATTGAAAATCCCTTATAATATAACGTAACATGCAGTCTATCATTGAAAATACCTTATAATATAACGTAATATGCAGTGTATCATTGAAAATAATGGAATATGCAGTGTAATATTGAAAATACCTTATATTATAACGTAATTTGCAGTGTATCATTGAAAATCCCTTATAATATAACGTAATATGCAGTCTATCATTGAAAATACCTTATAATATAACGTAATATGCAGTGTATTATTGATAATACCTTATAAAATAATGTAATATGCAGTGTCTCATTGAAAATCCCTTATAATATAACGTAATATGCAGTGTATCATTGAAAATACTTTATAATATAACGTAATATGCAGTGTATCATTGAAAATACCTTATAATGTAACGTAACATGCAGTCTATCATTGAAAATACCTTATAATATAACGTAATATGCAGTGTATCATTGAAAATACCTTATAATATAACGTAATTCGCAGTGTATCATTGAAAATACCTAATAATATAACGTAATATGCAGTGTATTATTGAAAATACATTATACAATAATGTAATATGCAGTGTATTATTGAAAATACCTTATAATACAACGTAACATGCAGTCTATCATTGAAAATACCTTATAATATAACGTAATATGCAGTGTATCATTGAAAATACCTTATAATATAACGTAATATGCAGTCTATCATTGAAAATACCTTATAATATAACGTAATATGCAGTGTATTATTGAAAATACCTTATAATATAATGAACTATGCAGTGTATCATTGAAAATACTTTATAATATAACGGAATATGCAGTGTCTCATTGAAAATCCCTTATAATATAACGTAACATGCAGTCTATCATTGAAAATACCTTATAATATAACGTAATATGCAGTGTATTGTGACGTTCGTCACCACAGTCCGTCCTGCTCTTGCAAGCCCAGGCCGTTCCTGTGGTATATTTTTAAGGGGCCTGCCCCTCATTCATACGCCACTATTTCAAATCTCACAAGAATAAAGTTTCAAGGGACCGTTTCCCTATTGATACGGTCCGTTCCAGTCTAGTGAACCTACTACGTCGCAACCCCCACCAGAAGTCGAAATCATCGAGACAGCGGATCAAATCGATCATTAGTAGTCGACAGTTCGAACCGACAACACCATTCCTGCACCTGAATTATCTCACGAAATACGATAAAGACATAGTCTGAGAACAGAATTATTTCACGAAATACGATAAGGACATAGTCTGAGAACAGAATTATTTCACGAAATACGATAAGAACATAGTCTGAGAACTGAATTATTTCACGAAATACGATAAAGGACATAGTCTCAGAACAGAATTATTTCACGAAATACGATAAGGACATAGTCTCAGAATAGAATTATTTCACAAAATACGATAAAGGACTTAGACGCAGGAACGTCGATCCACCTCCAGTGATCCACTACCCCTTCCACTGGAATAATTTGACATGTGATTGGGACTACCCCCTTCCACCAACGTTGGACTATAAGGGAAGCAGCTGGACACCTACGAAGTCAGTTGAACTCAGGAATCAGTCGAAACCAGTTGAACTCAGGAATCAGTCGAAACCAGTTGAATTCAGGAATCAGTCGAAAGCAGTTGAATTCAGGAATCAGTCGAAAGCAGTTGAATTCAGGAATCAGTCGAAAGCAGTTGAACTCAGGAGTCAGTCGAAACCAGTTGAATTCAGGAGTCAGTCGAAAGCAGTTGAAGTCAGAAGTCAGTCGAAGTCAGTCGAAGTCAGGAGTCAGTCGAAGTCAGGAGTCAGTCGAAGTCACGAGTCAGCTGAAGTCTGAAGTCAGAATTCTCCGGTGCACCATCCAGTGCAACGACTGTTCGCGTTCACTTTCCTCAATCCAACCTTTTAACCATTTACCTACTTCCATCATTCTCGATGATGAAACCGAGAGCACTTTGAACTATTTGTAGTTCTGGAACTCAAACTGAGAGGATACACCACCTCCTTCCTAATCCCCTTACACGTCGATATTGCTGCGTGCGGACCAGCACAGAATAAATTCATTTGCGTGTGCGAACGTGCGTGTATCAAGAACCTTAGTCGTGAGAGGAGTCTCCAACCACTTTTTCACCCCTGTCCTATACCTACACGTTCGAGCACGGCGGACTGGATCTAGCCTCTCGAGCTCCCCCACTACCACATTCCTGGCGGACTGGGTCCAGCCGTTTGTGCGTCCTTCAATTTCCCTCGAACTAGGCGGACTGGGTCTAGCCGTTCGAGTTCCCTCACCTACCACAATCTTGGCGGACTAGGTCTAGCCGTTTGTGAAGTCTCCAATTTTCCTCGAACTAGGCGGACTGGGTCCAGCCGTTCGACCTACCGTACCCACCCACAATCTTGGCGGACTTGGTCCAGCCGTTTGCGTGTGCGTACTCCAATTCACGGCCCAGGCGGACTAGGTCCAGCCGACCGGGGATCCCATCCCGACATTCTCTCTCTGACGACGGAACGACGTAACTCGTCCTACGTCGCAACGAACCGTAAACATCGAAATAAATTCGCACGCGTAAAAACGTAACGTCTTCGCGGACCCCGCGTGAGACGTAACAGTATCATTGAAAATAATGGAATATGCAGTGTAATATTGAAAATACCTTATATTATAACGTAATATGCAGTGTTTCATTGAAAATACCTTATAATATAACATAGTATGCTGTGTATCATTCGAAATACCTTATAATATAACGTAATATGCAGTGTATTATTGAAAATACCTTATAATATAACGCAATAAGCACTGTATCATTGATAATACCTTATAATATAATCTAATATGCAGTGTATCATTGAAAATACCTTATAATATAACGTAATATGCAGTGTATCATTGAAAATACCTTATAATATAACGTAACATTCAGTCTATCATTGAAAATACCTTATAATATAACGTAATATGCAGTGTATTATTGAAAATACCTTATAATATAATGAACTATGCAGTGTATCATTGAAAATCCCTTATAATATAACGTAATATGCAGTCTATCATTGAATATACCTTATAATATAATGTAATATGCAGTGTATCATTGAAAAAACCTTATAATATAACGTAATATGCAGTGTATCATTGAAAATACTTTATAACATAACGGAATATGCAGTGTCTCATTGGAAATCCCTTGTAATATAACGTAATATTTGCAGTCTATCATTGAAAATGTCTTGTAATATAACGTAATATGCAGTGTATCATTGAAAATACCTTATAATATAACGCAATATGCAGTGTATCATTGAAAATACCTTATAATATAATCTAATATGCAGTGTATAGTTCAAAATACCTCATAATATAACGTAATATTTGCAGTCTATCATTGAAAATGCCTTGTAATATAACGTAATATGCAGTGTATCATTGAAAATACCTTATAATATAACGTAATATGCAGATTATCATTTAAAATACCTTATAATATAACGTAATATGCAGTCTATCATTGAAAATACCTTATAATATAACGTAATATGCATTGTATCATTGAAAATACCTTATAATATAACGTAATATATAGTATATCATTGACAATACCTTATAATATAACGTAATATGCAGTGCATCATTGAAAATACATTATAATATAATGTAATATGCAGTGTATCATTGAAAATACCTTATAAAATAATGTAATATGCAGTGTATCATTGAAAATACCTTATAATATAACGTAATATGCAGTGTATTATTGAAAATACCTTATAATATAACGTAATATGCTGTGTATCATTGAAAATACCTTATAATATAACGCAATATGCAGTGTATCATTGAAAATACCTTATAATATAATCTAATATGCAGTGTATAGTTCAAAATACCTTATAATATAACGTAATATTTGCAGTCTATCATTGAAAATGCCTTATAATGTAACGTAACATGCAGTCTATCATTGAAAATACCTTATAATATAACGTAATATGCAGTGTATCATTGAAAATACCTTATAATATAACGTAATTCGCAGTGTATCATTGAAAATACCTAATAATATAACGTAATATGCAGTGTATTATTGAAAATACATTATACAATAATGTAATATGCAGTGTATTATTGAAAATACCTTATTATATAACGTAACATGCAGTCTATCATTGAAAATACCTTATAATATAACGTAATATGCAGTGTATTATTGAAAATACCTTATAATATAACATAGTATGCTGTGTATCATTGAAAATACCTTATAATATAACGTAATATGCAGTGTATCATTGAAAATACCTTATAATATAACGGAATATGCAGTGTCTCATTGGAAATCCCTTATAATATAACGTAATATGCAGTGTATCATTGAAAATACCTTATAATGTAACGTAACATGCAGTCTATCATTGAAAATACCTTATAATATAACGTAATATGCAGTGTATTTTTGAAAATACCTTATAATATAATGAAATATGCTGTGTATCATTGAAAATACTTTATAATATAACGGAATATGCAGTGTCTCATTGAAAATCCCTTATAATATAACGTAATATGCAGTCTATCATTGAAAATACCTTATAATATAACGTAATATGCAGTGTATTATTGAAAATACCTTATAAAATAATGTAATATGCAGTGTATCATTGAAAATACCTTATAATATAACGTAATATGCAGTGTAACATTGAAAATACTTTATAATATAACGGAATATGCAGTGTCTCATTGAAAATCCCTTATAATATAACGTAACATGCAGTCTATCATTGAAAATACCTTATAATATAACGTAATATGCAGTGTATTATTCAAAATACCTTATAATATAATGTAATATGCAGTGTATCATTGAAAATACTTTATAATATAACGGAATATACAGTGTCTCATTGAAAATACCACATAATATAACGTAATGTGCAGTGTATTATTGAAAATACCTTATAATATAACGCAATATGCAGTGTATCATTGAAAATACCTTACAATATAACGCAATATGCAGTGTATTATTGAAAATACCTTATAATATAACGCAAAATGCAGTGTATCATTGATAATACCTTATAATATAACGTAATATGCAGTGTATCATTCAAAATACCTTATAATATAACGTAATATTTGCTGTCTATCATAGAAAATGCCTTGTAATATAACGTAATATGCAGTGTATCATTGAAAATACCTTATAATATAACGTAATATGTAGTGTATCATTGAAAATACCTTATAATACAACGTAACATGCAGTCTATCATTGAAAATACCTTATAATATAACGTAATATGCAGTGTATCATTGAAAATACTTTATAATATAACGGAATATGCAGTGTCTCATTGAAAATCCCTTGTAATATAACGTAATATTTGCAGTGTCTCATTGAAAATCCCTTATAATATAACGTAATATGCAGTGTATCATTGAAAATAATGGAATATGCAGTGTAATATTGAAAATACCTTATATTATAACGTAATTTGCAGTGTATCATTGAAAATACCTTATAATATAACGTAATATGCTGTGTATCATTGAAAATACCTTATAATATAACGCAATATGCAGTGTATCATTGAAAATACCTTATAATATAATCTAATATGCAGTGTATAGTTCAAAATACCTTATAATATAACGTAATATTTGCAGTCTATCATTGAAAATGCCTTATAATGTAACGTAACATGCAGTCTATCATTGAAAATACCTTATAATATAACGTAATATGCAGTGTATCATTGAAAATACCTTATAATATAACGTAATTCGCAGTGTATCATTGAAAATACCTAATAATATAACGTAATATGCAGTGTATTATTGAAAATACATTATACAATAATGTAATATGCAGTGTATTATTGAAAATACCTTATTATATAACGTAACATGCAGTCTATCATTGAAAATACCTTATAATATAACGTAATATGCAGTGTATTATTGAAAATACCTTATAATATAACATAGTATGCTGTGTATCATTGAAAATACCTTATAATATAACGTAATATGCAGTGTATCATTGAAAATACCTTATAATATAACGGAATATGCAGTGTCTCATTGGAAATCCCTTATAATATAACGTAATATGCAGTGTATCATTGAAAATACCTTATAATGTAACGTAACATGCAGTCTATCATTGAAAATACCTTATAATATAACGTAATATGCAGTGTATTTTTGAAAATACCTTATAATATAATGAAATATGCTGTGTATCATTGAAAATACTTTATAATATAACGGAATATGCAGTGTCTCATTGAAAATCCCTTATAATATAACGTAATATGCAGTCTATCATTGAAAATACCTTATAATATAACGTAATATGCAGTGTATTATTGAAAATACCTTATAAAATAATGTAATATGCAGTGTATCATTGAAAATACCTTATAATATAACGTAATATGCAGTGTAACATTGAAAATACTTTATAATATAACGGAATATGCAGTGTCTCATTGAAAATCCCTTATAATATAACGTAATATGCAGTCTATCATTGAAAATACCTTATAATATAACGTAATATGCAGTGTATTATTCAAAATACCTTATAATATAATGTAATATGCAGTGTATCATTGAAAATACTTTATAATATAACGGAATATGCAGTGTCTCATTGAAAATACCACATAATATAACGTAATGTGCAGTGTATTATTGAAAATACCTTATAATATAACGCAATATGCAGTGTATCATTGAAAATACCTTACAATATAACGCAATATGCAGTGTATTATTGAAAATACCTTATAATATAACGCAAAATGCAGTGTATCATTGATAATACCTTATAATATAATCTAATATGCAGTGTATGATTCAAAATACCTTATAATATAACGTAATATTTGCTGTCTATCATAGAAAATGCCTTGTAATATAACGTAATATGCAGTGTATCATTGAAAATACCTTATAATATAACGTAATATGCAGTGTATCATTGAAAATACCTTATAATACAACGTAACATGCAGTCTATCATTGAAAATACCTTATAATATAACGTAATATGCAGTGTATCATTGAAAATACTTTATAATATAACGGAATATGCAGTGTCTCATTGAAAATCCCTTGTAATATAACGTAATATTTGCAGTCTATCATTGAAAATGTCTTGTAATATAACGTAATATGCAGTGTATCATTGAAAATACCTTATAATATAACATAGTATGCTGTGTATCATTGAAAATACCTTATAATATAACGTAATATGCAGTGTATCATTGAAAATACCTTATAATATAATGAACTATGCAGTGTATCATTGAAAATACTTTATAATATAACGGAATATGCAGTGTCTCATTGAAAATCCCTTATAATATAACGTAATATGCAGTGTATCATTGAAAATAATGGAATATGCAGTGTAATATTGAAAATACCTTATATTATAACGTAATTTGCAGTGTATCATTGAAAATACCTTATAATATAACGTAATATGCTGTGTATCATTGAAAATACCTTATTATATAACGTAATATGCATTGTATCATTGAAAAAACTTTATAATATAACGTAATATGCAGTCTATCATTGACAATACCTTATAATATAACGTAATATGCAGTGTATCATTGAAAATACCTTATAATACAACGCAATATGCAGTGTATCATTGAAAATACCTTATAATATAATCTAATATGCAGTGTATAGTTCAAAATACCTTATAATATAACGTAATATTTGCAGTCTATCATTGAAAATGCCTTGTAATATAACGTAATATGCAGTGTATCATTGAAAATACTTTATAACATAACGGAATATGCAGTGTCTCATTGGAAATCCCTTGTAATATAACGTAATATTTGCAGTCTATCATTGAAAATGTCTTGTAATATAACGTAATATGCAGTGTATCATTGAAAATACCTTATAATATAACATAGTATGCTGTGTATCATTGAAAATACCTTATAATATAACGTAATATGCAGTGTATCATTGAAAATACCTTATAATATAACGTAATATGCAGTCTATCATTGAAAATACATTATAATATAACGTAATATGCAGTGTATCATTGAAAATACCTTATGATATAACGTAATATGCAGTGTATCATTGAAAATACCTTATAATATAACGCAATATGCAGTGTATCATTGAAAATACCTTATAATATAATCTAATATGCAGTGTATAGTTCAAAATACCTTATAATATAACGTAATATTTGCAGTCTATCATTGAAAATGCCTTGTAATGTAACGTAATATGCAGTGTATCATTGAAAATACTTTATAACATAACGGAATATGCAGTGTCTCATTGGAAATCCCTTGTAATATAACGTAATATTTGCAGTCTATCATTGAAAATGTCTTGTAATATAACGTAATATGCAGTGTATCATTGAAAATACCTTATAATATAACATAGTATGCTGTGTATCATTGAAAATACCTTATAATATAACGTAATATGCAGTGTATCATTGAAAATACCTTATAATATAACGTAATATGCAGTCTATCATTGAAAATACATTATAATATAACGTAATATGCAGTGTATCATTGAAAATACCTTATGATATAACGTAATATGCTGTGTATCATTGAAAATACCTTATTATATAACGTAATATGCATTGTATCATTGAAAAAACTTTATAATATAACGTAATATGCAGTCTATCATTGACAATACCTTATAATATAACGTAATATGCAGTGTATCATTGAAAATACCTTATAATATAACGCAATATGCAGTGTATCATTGAAAATACCTTATAATATAATCTAATATGCAGTGTATAGTTCAAAATACCTTATAATATAACGTAATATTTGCAGTCTATCATTGAAAATGTCTTGTAATATAACGTAATATGCAGTGTATCATTGAAAATACCTTATAATATAACGTAATATGCAGTGTATTATTGAAAATACCTTATAATATAACGAAATATGCAGTGTATCATTTAAAATACTTTATAATATAACGGAATATGCAGTGTCTCATTGAAAATACCTTATAATATAACGTAATATGCAATGTATCATTGAAAATACCTTATAATATAACGGAATATGCAGTGTCTCATTGGAAATCCCTTATAATATAACGTAATATGCAGTGTATCATTGAAAATACCTTATAATGTAACGTAATATGCAGTGTATAGTTCAAAATACCTTTTAATATAACGTAATATTTGCAGTCTATCATTGAAAATACCTTATAATGTAACGTAACATGCAGTCTATCATTGAAAATACCTTATAATATAACGTAATATGCAGTGAATCATTGAAAATACCTTATAATATAACGTAATTCGCAGTGTATCATTGAAAATACCTAATAATATAACGTAATATGCAGTGTATTATTGAAAATACATTATACAATAATGTAATATGCAGTGTATTATTGAAAATACCTTATTATATAACGTAACATGCAGTCTATCATTGAAAATACCTTATAATATAACGTAATATGCAGTGTTTCATTGAAAATACCTTATAATATAACATAGTATGCTGTGTATCATTCGAAATACCTTATAATATAACGTAATATGCAGTGTTTCATTGAAAATACCTTATAATATAACATAGTATGCTGTGTATCATTCGAAATACCTTATAATATAACGTAATATGCAGTGTATTATTGAAAATACCTTATAATATAACGCAATAAGCACTGTATCATTGATAATACCTTATAATATAATCTAATATGCAGTGTATCATTGAAAATACCTTATAATATAACGTAATATGCAGTGTATTATTCAAAATACCTTATAATATAATGTAATATGCAGTGTATCATTGAAAATACTTTATAATATAACGGAATATACAGTGTCTCATTGAAAATACCACATACTATAACGTAATGTGCAGTGTATTATTGAAAATACCTTATAATATAACGCAATATGCAGTGTATCATTGAAAATACCTTACAATATAACGCAATATGCAGTGTATTATTGAAAATACCTTATAATATAACGCAAAATGCAGTGTATCATTGATAATACCTTATAATATAATCTAATATGCAGTGTATGATTCAAAATACCTTATAATATAACGTAATATTTGCTGTCTATCATAGAAAATGCCTTGTAATATAACGTAATATGCAGTGTATCATTGAAAATACCTTATAATATAACGTAATATGTAGTGTATCATTGAAAATACCTTATAATACAACGTAACATGCAGTCTATCATTGAAAATACCTTATAATATAACGTAATATGCAGTGTATCATTGAAAATACTTTATAATATAACGGAATATGCAGTGTCTCATTGAAAATCCCTTGTAATATAACGTAATATTTGCAGTCTATCATTGAAAATGTCTTGTAATATAACGTAATATGCAGTGTATCATTGAAAATACCTTATAATATAACATAGTATGCTGTGTATCATTGAAAATACCTTTTAATATAACGTAATATGCAGTGTATCATTGAAAATACCTTATAATATAATGAACTATGCAGTGTATCATTGAAAATACTTTATAATATAACGGAATATGCAGTGTCACATTGAAAATCCCATATAATATAACGTAATATGCAGTGTATCATTGAAAATAATGGAATATGCAGTGTAATATTGAAAATACCTTATATTATAACGTAATTTGCAGTGTATCATTGAAAATACCTTATAATATAACGTAATATGCTGTGTATCATTGAAAATACCTTATTATATAACGTAATATGCATTGTATCATTGAAAAAACTTTATAATATAACGTAATATGCAGTCTATCATTGACAATACCTTATAATATAACGTAATATGCAGTGTATCATTGAAAATACCTTATAATATAACGCAATATGCAGTGTATCATTGAAAATACCTTATAATATAATCTAATATGCAGTGTATAGTTCAAAATACCTTATAATATAACGTAATATTTGCAGTCTATCATTGAAAATGCCTTGTAATGTAACGTAATATGCAGTGTATCATTGAAAATACCTTATAATATAACGTAATATGCAGATTATCATTTAAAATACCTTATAATATAACGTAATATGCAGTCTATCATTGAAAATACCTTATAATATAACGTAACATGCAGTCTATCATTGAAAATACCTTATAATATAACGTAATATGCA
Organism: Lasioglossum lativentre; assembly: GCA_916610255.1. Lineage (NCBI taxonomy): Eukaryota > Metazoa > Arthropoda > Insecta > Hymenoptera > Halictidae > Lasioglossum > Lasioglossum lativentre. The sequence continues at coordinate 410,388 of CAKAJI010000236.1, read as the reverse complement.
GTGTATCATTGAAAATACCTTATAATATAACGTAATATGCAGTGTATCATTGAAAATACCTTATAATATAACGTAACATGCAGTCTATCATTGAAAATACCTTATAATATAACGTAATATGCAGTCTATCATTGACAATACCTTATAATATAACGCAATATGCAGTGTATCATTAAAAATACCTTATAATATAACGTAATATGCAGTCTATCATTGAAAATACCTTATAATATAACGTAATATGCAATGTATCATTGAAAATACCTTATAATATAACGGAATATGCAGTGTCTCATTGGAAATCCCTTATAATATAACGTAATATGCAGTCTATCATTGAAAATACCTTATAATATAATGTAATATGCAGTGTATCATTGAAAAAACCTTATAATATAACGTAATATGCAGTGTATCATTGAAAATACTTTATAACATAACAGAATATGCAGTGTCTCATTGGAAATCCCTTGTAAAATAACGTAATATTTGCAGTCTATCATTGAAAATGTCTTGTAATATAACGTAATATGCAATGTATTATTGAAAATACCTTATAATATAATGTAATATGCAGTGTATCATTGAAAATACTTTATAAAATAATGTAATATGCATTGTATCATTGAAAATACCTTATAATATAACGTAACATGCAGTCTATCATTGAAAATACCTTATAATATAACGTAATATGCAGTCTATCATTGAAAATACCTTATAATATAATGTAATATGCAGTGTATCATTGAAAAAACCTTATAATATAACGTAATATGCAGTGTATCATTGAAAATACTTTATAACATAACGGAATATGCAGTGTCTCATTGGAAATCCCTTGTAATATAACGTAATATTTGCTGTCTATCATTGAAAATGTCTTGTAATATAACGTAATATGCAGTGTATCATTGAAAATACCTTATAATATAACGCAATATGCAGTGTATCATTGAAAATACGTATAATATAATCTAATATGCAGTGTATAGTTCAAAATACCTCATAATATAACGTAATATTTGCAGTCTATCATTGAAAATGCCTTATAATATAACGTAATATGCAGTGTATTATTGAAAATACCTTATAATATAATGTAATATGCAGTGTATCATTGAAAATACTTTATAAATTAACGGAATATGCAGTGTCTCATTGAAAATACCATATGATATAACGTAATATGCAGTGTATTATTGAAAATACCTTATAATATAAAGTAATATGCAGTGTTTCATTGAAAATACCTTATAATATAACATAGTATGCTGTGTATCATTCGAAATACCTTATAATATAACGTAATATGCAGTGTATTATTGAAAATACCTTATAATATAACGCAATATGCAGTGTATCATTGATAATACCTTATAATATAATCTAATATGCAGTGTATGATTCAAAATACCTTATAATATAACGTAATATTTGCTGTCTATCATAGAAAATGCCTTGTAATATAACGTAATATGCAGTGTATCATTGAAAATACCTTATAATATAACGTAATATGCAGTGTATCATTGAAAATACCTTATAATACAACGTAACATGCAGTCTATCATTGAAAATACCTTATAATATAACGTAATATGCAGTGTATCATTGAAAATACTTTATAATATAACGGAATATGCAGTGTCTCATTGAAAATCCCTTATAATATAACGTAATATGCAGTGTATCATTGAAAATAATGGAATATGCAGTGTAATATTGAAAATACCTTATAATATAACGTAACATGCAGTCTATCATTGAAAATACCTTATAATATAACGTAATATGCAGTGTATTATTCAAAATACCTTATAATATAATGTAATATGCAGTGTATCATTGAAAATACTTTATAATATAACGGAATATACAGTGTCTCATTGAAAATACCACATAATATAACGTAATGTGCAGTGTATTATTGAAAATACCTTATAATATAACGCAATATGCAGTGTATCATTGAAAATACCTTACAATATAACGCAATATGCAGTGTATTATTGAAAATACCTTATAATATAACGCAAAATGCAGTGTATCATTGATAATACCTTATAATATAATCTAATATGCAGTGTATGATTCAAAATACCTTATAATATAACGTAATATTTGCTGTCTATCATAGAAAATGCCTTATAATATAACATAGTATGCTGTGTATCATTGAAAATACCTTTTAATATAACGTAATATGCAGTGTATCATTGAAAATACCTTATAATATAACGTAATATGCAGTGTATCATTGAAAATACCTTATAATATAACGTAATATGCAGTGTATCTTTGATAATACCTTATAAAATAACGTAACATGCAGTCTATCATTGAAAATACCTTATAATATAACGTAACATGCAGTCTATCATTGAAAATACCTTATAATATAACGTAATATGCAGTCTATCATTGACAATACCTTATAATATAACGCAATATGCAGTGTATCATTAAAAATACCTTATAATATAACGTAATATGCAGTCTATCATTGAAAATACCTTATAATATAACGTAATATGCAATGTATCATTGAAAATACCTTATAATATAACGGAATATGCAGTGTCTCATTGGAAATCCCTTATAATATAACGTAATATGCAGTGTATCATTAAAATAACTTAGAATGTAATGTAACATGCAGTCTATCATTGAAAATACCTTCTAATATAACGTAATATGCAGTGTATCATTGAAAATACCTTATAATATAATCTAATATGCAGTGTATCGTTCAAAATACCTTATAATATAACGTAATATTTGCTGTCTATCATTGAAAATACATTATAATATAACGTAATATGCAGTGTATCATTGAAAATACCTTATAATATAACGTAATATGCAGTGTATCATTGAAAATACCTTATAATACAACGTAACATGCAGTCTATCATTGAAAATACCTTATAATATAACGTAATATTTGCAGTCTATCATTGAAAATGCCTTATAATATAACGGAATATGCAGTGTCTCATTGAAAATCCCTTATAATATAACGTAATATGCAGTCTATCATTGAAAATACCTTATAATATAATGTAATATGCAGTGTATCATTGAAAAAACCTTATAATATAACGTAATATGCAGTGTATCATTGAAAATACTTTATAACATAACAGAATATGCAGTGTCTCATTGGAAATCCCTTGTAATATAACGTAATATTTGCAGTCTATCATTGAAAATGTCTTGTAATATAACGTAATATGCAGTGTATTATTGAAAATACCTTATAATATAATGTAATATGCAGTGTATCATTGAAAATACTTTATAATATAACGCAATATGCAGTGTATCATTGAAAATACCTTATAATATAATCTAATATGCAGTGTATAGTTCAAAATACCTTATAATATAACGTAATATTTGCAGTCTATCATTGAAAATGCCTTGTAATGTAACGTAATATGCAGTGTATCATTGAAAATACCTTATAATATAACGTAATATGCAGATTATCATTTAAAATACCTTATAATATAACGTAATATGCAGTCTATCATTGAAAATACCTTATAATATAACGTAACATGCAGTCTATCATTGAAAATACCTTATAATATAACGTAATATGCAGTGTATCATTGAAAATACCTTATAATATAACGTAATATGCAGTGTATCATTGAAAATACCTTATAATATAACGTAATATGCAGTCTATCATTGAAAATACCTTATAATATAACGTAATATGCAATGTATCATTGAAAATACCTTATAATATAACGGAATATGCAGTGTCTCATTGGAAATCCCTTATAATATAACGTAATATGCAGTGTATCATTAAAATAACTTAGAATGTAACGTAACATGCAGTCTATCATTGAAAATACCTTCTAATATAACGTAATATGCAGTGTATCATTGAAAATACCTTATAATATAATCTAATATGCAGTGTATCGTTCAAAATACCTTATAATATAACGTAATATTTGCTGTCTATCATTGAAAATACATTATAATATAACGTAATATGCAGTGTATCATTGAAAATACCTTATAATATAACGTAATATGCAGTGTATCATTGAAAATACCTTATAATACAACGTAACATGCAGTCTATCATTGAAAATACCTTATAATATAACGTAATATGCAGTGTATCATTGAAAATACTTTATAATATAACGGAATATGCAGTGTCTCATTGTAAATCCCTTATAATATAACGTAATATGCAGTCTATCATTGAAAATACCTTATAATATAATGTAATATGCAGTGTATCATTGAAAAAACCTTATAATATAACGTAATATGCAGTGTATCATTGAAAATACTTTATAACATAACAGAATATGCAGTGTCTCATTGGAAATCCCTTGTAATATAACGTAATATTTGCAGTCTATCATTGAAAATGTCTTGTAATATAACGTAATATGCAGTGTATTATTCAAAATACCTTATAATATAATGTAATATGCAGTGTATCATTGAAAATACTTTATAATATAACGGAATATACAGTGTCTCATTGAAAATACCACATAATATAACGTAATGTGCAGTGTATTATTGAAAATACCTTATAATATAACGCAATATGCAGTGTATCATTGAAAATACCTTATAATATAACGCAATATGCAGTGTATCATTGAAAATACCTTATAATATAATCTAATATGCAGTGTATAGTTCAAAATACCTTATAATATAACGTAATATTTGCAGTCTATCATTGAAAATGCCTTGTAATGTAACGTAATATGCAGTGTATCATTGAAAATACCTTATAATATAACGTAACATGCAGTCTATCATTGAAAATACCTTATAATATAACGTAATATGCAGTCTATCATTGAAAATACCTTATAATATAATGTAATATGCAGTGTATCATTGAAAAAACCTTATAATATAACGTAATATGCAGTGTATCATTGAAAATACTTTATAACATAACGGAATATGCAGTGTCTCATTGGAAATCCCTTGTAATATAACGTAATATTTGCAGTCTATCATTGAAAATGTCTTGTAATATAACGTAATATGCAGTGTATCATTGAAAATACCTTATAATATAACGCAATATGCAGTGTATCATTGAAAATACGTATAATATAATCTAATATGCAGTGTATAGTTCAAAATACCTCATAATATAACGTAATATTTGCAGTCTATCATTGAAAATGCCTTATAATATAACGTAATATGCAGTGTATTATTGAAAATACCTTATAATATAATGTAATATGCAGTGTATCATTGAAAATACTTTATAAATTAACGGAATATGCAGTGTCTCATTGAAAATACCATATAATATAACGTAATATGCAGTGTATTATTGAAAATACCTTATAATATAACGTAATATGCAGTGTTTCATTGAAAATACCTTATAATATAACATAGTATGCTGTGTATCATTCGAAATACCTTATAATATAACGTAATATGCAGTGTATTATTGAAAATACCTTATAATATAACGCAATATGCAGTGTATCATTGATAATACCTTATAATATAATCTAATATGCAGTGTATGATTCAAAATACCTTATAATATAACGTAATATTTGCTGTCTATCATAGAAAATGCCTTGTAATATAACGTAATATGCAGTGTATCATTGAAAATACCTTATAATATAACGTAATATGCAGTGTATCAATGAAAATACCTTATAATACAACGTAACATGCAGTCTATCATTGAAAATACCTTATAATATAACGTAATATGCAGTGTATCATTGAAAATACTTTATAATATAACGGAATATGCAGTGTCTCATTGAAAATCCCTTGTAATATAACGTAATATTTGCAGTCTATCATTGAAAATGTCTTGTAATATAACGTAATATGCAGTGTATTATTGAAAATACCTTATAATATAATGTAATATGCAGTGTATCATTGAAAATACTTTATAAAATAATGTAATATGCATTGTATCATTGAAAATACCTTATAATATAACGTAACATGCAGTCTATCATTGAAAATACCTTATAATATAACGTAATATGCAGTCTATCATTGAAAATACCTTATAATATAATGTAATATGCAGTGTATCATTGAAAAAACCTTATAATATAACGTAATATGCAGTGTATCATTGAAAATACTTTATAACATAACGGAATATGCAGTGTCTCATTGGAAATCCCTTGTAATATAACGTAATATTTGCAGTCTATCATTGAAAATGTCTTGTAATATAACGTAATATGCAGTGTATCATTGAAAATACCTTATAATATAACGCAATATGCAGTGTATCATTGAAAATACGTATAATATAATCTAATATGCAGTGTATAGTTCAAAATACCTCATAATATAACGTAATATTTGCAGTCTATCATTGAAAATGCCTTGTAATATAACGTAATATGCAGTGTATCATTGAAAATAGCTTATAATATAAAGTAATATGCAGATTATCATTTAAAATACCTTATAATATAACGTAATATGCAGTCTATCATTGAAAATACCTTATAATATAACGTAATATGCAATGTATCATTGAAAATACCTTATAATATAACGGAATATGCAGTGTCTCATTGGAAATCCCTTATAATATAACGTAATATGCAGTGTATCATTGAAAATACATTATAATATAACGTAATATGCAGTGTATCATTGAAAATACTTTATAATATAACGGAATATGCAGTGTCTCATTAGAAATCCCTTATAATATAACGTAATATGCAGTGTATCATTGAAAATACCTTATAATATAACGTAATATGCAGTGTATCATTGAAAATACTTTATAATATAACGGAATATGCAGTGTCTCATTGAAAATCCCTTATAATATAACGTAATATGCAGTCTATCATTGAAAATACCTTATAATATAATGTAATATGCAGTGTATCATTGAAAATACCTTATAATATAATGTAATATGCAGTGTATCATTGAAAATACTTTATAAATTAACGGAATATGCAGTGTCTCATTGAAAATACCATATAATATAACGTAATATGCAGTGTATTATTGAAAATACCTTATAATATAAAGTAATATGCAGTGTTTCATTGAAAATACCTTATAATATAACATAGTATGCTGTGTATCATTCGAAATACCTTATAATATAACGTAATATGCAGTGTATCATTGAAAATACTTTATAATATAACGGAATATGCAGTGTCTCATTGAAAATCCCTTATAATATAACGTAATATGCAGTCTATCATTGAAAATACCTTATAATATAATGTAATATGCAGTGTATCATTGAAAAAACCTTATAATATAACGTAATATGCAGTGTATCATTGAAAATACTTTATAACATAACAGAATATGCAGTGTCTCATTGGAAATCCCTTGTAATATAACGTAATATTTGCAGTCTATCATTGAAAATGTCTTGTAATATAACGTAATATGCAGTGTATTATTGAAAATACCTTATGATATAATGTAATATGCAGTGTATCATTGAAAATACTTTATAAAATAATGTAATATGCAGTGTCTCATTGAAAATCCCTTATAATATAACGTAACATGCAGTCTATCATTGAAAAAACCTTATAATATAACGTAATATGCAGTGTATCATTGAAAA
>CAKAJI010000236.1:263163-402267 GCA_916610255.1 Lasioglossum lativentre | reverse complement strand
TATTATAAGGTATTTTCAATGATACACTGCATATTACGTTATATTATAAGGTATTTTCAAAGATACACTACAAATAACGATATATTATAAGGTATTTTCAATGATACACTGCATATTACGTTATATGAGAAGGTATTTTCATTGATACACTACAAATTACGATATATTATAAGGTATTTTCAATGATACACTGCATATTACGTTATATTATAAGGTATTTTCAATGATACACTGCATATTACGTTATATTATGAGGTATTTTCAATTATACACTGCATATTACGTTATATTATAAGGTATTTTCAATGATACACTGCATATTACGTTATATTATAAGGTATTTTCAATGATACACTGCATATTACGTTATATTATAAGGTATTTTCAATGATAAACTACTACTTATTATAAGGTATTTTCAATGATACACTGCATATTACGTTATATTATAAGGTATTTTCATTGATAGACTAGAATTACCATATATTCTATGGTATTTTCAATGATACACTGCATATTACGTTATATTATAAGGTATTTTCAATGATACACTGCATATTACGTTATATTATGAGGTATTTTCAATGATACACTGCATATTACGTTATATTATAAGGTATTTTCAATGATACACTGCATATTACGTTATATTATAAGGTATTTTCAATGATAAACTACTACGTATTATAAGGTATTTTCAATGATACACTGCATATTACGTTATATTATAAGGTATTTTCATTGGTAGACTAGAATTACCATATATTCTAAGGTATTTTCAAAGATACACTACAAATAACGATATATTATAAGGTATTTTCAATGATACACTGCATATTACGTTATATCATAAGGTATTTTCAATCATACACTGCATATTACGTTATATTATAAGGTATTTTCAATGATACACTGCATATTACGTTATATTATAATTTATTTTCAATGATACGCTGCATATTACGTTATATTATAAGGTATTTTGAATGATACACTGCATATTACGTTATATTATAAGGTATTTTCATTGGTAGACTAGAATTACCGTATATTCTAAGGTATTTTCAAAGATACACTACAAATAACGATATATTATAAGGTATTTTCAATGATACACTGCATATTACGTTATATTATAAGGTATTTTCAATGATAAACTACTACGTATTATAAGGTATTTTCAATGATACACTGCATATTACGTTATATTATAAGGTATTTTCAAAGATACACTACAAATAACGATATATTATAAGGTATTTTCAATGATACACTGCATATTACGTTATATTATAAGGTATTTTCATTGGTAGACTAGAATTACCATATATTCTAAGGTATTTTCAAAGATACACTACAAATAACGATATATTATCAGGTATTTTCAATGATACACTGCATATTACGTTATATCATAAGGTATTTTCAATGATACACTGCATATTACGTTATATTATAAGGTATTTTCAATGATACCATGAATATTACGTTATATTATAATTTATTTTCAATGATACGCTGCATATTACGTTATATTATAAGGTATTTTGAATGATACACTGCATATTACGTTATATTATAAGGTATTTTCATTGGTAGACTAGAATTACCGTATATTCTAAGGTATTTTCAAAGATACGCTGCATATTACGTTATATTATAAGGAATTTTGAATGATACACTGCATATTACGTTATATTATGAGGTATTTTCAATGATACACTGCATATTACGTTATATTATAAGGTATTTTCAATGATACACTGCATATTACGTTATATTATAAGGTATTTTCAATGATAAACTACTACGTATTATAAGGTATTTTCAATGATACACTGCATATTACGTTATATTATGAGGTATTTTCAATTGTACACTGCATATTACGTTATATTATAAGGTATTTTCAATGATACACTGCATATTACGTTATATTATAAGGTATTTTTAATGATACACTGCATATTACGTTATATTATAAGGTATTTTCAATGATAAACTACTACTTATTATAAGGTATTTTCAATGATACACTGCATATTACGTTATATTATGAGGTATTTTTAATGATACACTGCATATTACGTTATATTATAAGGTATTTTCAATGATACACTGCATATTACGTTATATTATAAGGTATTTTCAAAGATACACTACAAATAACGATATATTATAAGGTATTTTCAATGATACACTGCATATTACGTTATATGAGAAGGTATTTTCATTGATACACTACAAATTACGATATATTATAAGGTATTTTCAATGATACACTGCATATTACGTTATATTATAAGGTATTTTCAATGATACACTGCATATTACGTTATATTATGAGGTATTTTCATTTATACACTGCATATTACGTTATATTATAAGGTATTTTCAATGATACACTGCATATTACGTTATATTATAAGGTATTTTCAATGATACACTGCATATTACGTTATATTATAAGGTATTTTCAATGATAAACTACTACTTATTATAAGGTATTTTCAATGATACACTGCATATTACGTTATATTATAAGGTATTTTCATTGGTAGACTAGAATTACCATATATTCTAAGGTATTTTCAATGATACACTGCATATTACGTTATATGGGAAGGTATTTTCAATGATACACTGCATATTACGTTATATTATAAGGTATTTTCAATGATACACTGCATATTACGTTATATTATAAGGTATTTTTAATGATAAACTACTACGTATTATAAGGTATTTTCAATGATACACTGCATATTACGTTATATTATAAGGTATTTTCAAAGATACACTACAAATAACGATATATTATAAGGTATTTTCAATGATACACTGCATATTACGTTATATGAGAAGGTATTTTCATTGATACACTACAAATTACGATATATTATAAGGTATTTTCAATGATACGCTGCATATTACGTTATATTAAAGGTATTTTCAATGATACACTGCATATTACGTTATATTATGAGGTATTTTCAATTATACACTGCATATTACGTTATATTATAAGGTATTTTCATTGATAGACTAGAATTACCATATATTCTATGGTATTTTCAATGATACACTGCATATTACGTTATATTATAAGGTATTTTCAATGATAAACTACTACTTATTATAAGGTATTTTCAATGATACACTGCATATTACGTTATATTATAAGGTATTTTCAAAGATACACTACAAATAACGATATATTATAAGGTATTTTCAATGATACACTGCATATTACGTTATATGAGAAGGTATTTTCATTGATACACTACAAATTACGATATATTATAAGGTATTTTCAATGATACGCTGCATATTACGTTATATTATAAGGTATTTTCAATGATACACTGCATATTACGTTATATTATAAGGTATTTTCAATGATAAACTACTACGTATTATAAGGTATTTTCAATGATACACTGCATATTACGTTATATTATAAGGTATTTTCATTGGTAGACTAGAATTACCATATATTCTAAGGTATTTTCAAAGATACACTACAAATAACGATATATTATAAGGTATTTTCAATGATACACTGCATATTACGTTATATTATAAGGTGTTTTCAATGATACACTGCATATTACGTTATATTAGAAGGTATTTTCAATGATACACTGCATATTACGTTATATTATAAGGTATTTTCAATGATACACTGCATATTACGTTATATTATAAGGTATTTTCAAAGATACACTACAAATTACGTTATATTAGAAGGTATTTTCAATGATACACTGCATATTACGTTATATTATAAGGTATTTTCAATGATACCATTCATATTACGTTATATTATAAGGTATTTTCATTGATAGACTAGAATTACCATATATTCTATGGTATTTTCAATGATACACTGCATATTACGTTATATTATAAGGTATTTTCAATGATACACTGCATATTACGTTATATTATGATGTATTTTCAATGATACACTGCATATTACGTTATATTATAAGGTATTTTCAATGATACACTGCATATTACGTTATATTATAAGGTATTTTCAATGATAAACTACTACGTATTATAAGGTATTTTCAATGATACACTGCATATTACGTTATATTATAAGGTATTTTCATTGGTAGACTAGAATTACCATATATTCTAAGGTATTTTCAAAGATACACTACAAATAACGATATATTATAAGGTATTTTCAATGATACACTGCATATTACGTTATATCATAAGGTATTTTCAATGATACACTGCATATTACGTTATATTATAAGGTATTTTCAATGATACACTGCATATTACGTTATATTATAATTTATTTTCAATGATAGGCTGCATATTACGTTATATTATAAGGTATTTTGAATGATACACTGCATATTACGTTATATTATAAGGTATTTTCATTGGTAGACTAGAATTACCGTATATTCTAAGGTATTTTCAAAGATACACTACAAATAACGATATATTATAAGGTATTTTCAATGATACACTGCATATTACGTTATATTATAAGGTATTTTCAATGATAAACTACTACGTATTATAAGGTATTTTCAATGATACACTGCATATTACGTTATATTATAAGGTATTTTCAATGATACACTGCATATTACGTTATATTATGAGGTATTTTCAATGATACACTGCATATTACGTTATATTATAAGGTATTTTCAATGATACACTGCATATTACGTTATATTATAAGGTATTTTCAATGATACACTGCATATTACGTTATATTATGAGGTATTTTCAATGATACACTGCATATTACGTTATATTATGAGGTATTTTCAATGATACACTGCATATTACGTTATATTATAAGGTATTTTCAATGATACACTACAAATTACGTTATATCATAAGGTATTTTCAATGATACACTGCATATTACGTTATATTATAAGGTATTTTCAATGATACACTGCATATTACATTATATTATAAGGTATTTTCAATGATAAACTACTATATATTATAAAGTATTTTCAATGATAAACTACTATATATTATGAGGTATTTTCAATGATACACTACAAATTACGTTATATCATAAGGTATTTTCAATGATACACTGCATATTACGTTATATTATAAGGTATTTTCAAAGATACACTACAAATAACGATATATTATAAGGTATTTTCAATGATACACTGCATATTACGTTATATTATAATTTATTTTCAATGATACGCTGCATATTACGTTATATTATAAGGTATTTTGAATGATACACTGCATATTACGTTATATTATAAGGTATTTTCATTGGTAGACTAGAATTACCGTATATTCTAAGGTATTTTCAAAGATACGCTGCATATTACGTTATATTATAAGGTATTTTGAATGATACACTGCATATTACGTTATATCATAAGGTATTTTCAATGATACACTGCATATTACGTTATATTATAAGGTATTTTCAATGATACACTGCATATTACGTTATATTATAATTTATTTTCAATGATAGGCTGCATATTACGTTACATTATAAGGTATTTTGAATGATACACTGCATATTACGTTATATTATAAGGTATTTTCATTGGTAGACTAGAATTACCGTATATTCTAAGGTATTTTCAAAGATACACTACAAATAACGATATATTATAAGGTATTTTCAATGATACACTGCATATTACGTTATATTATAAGGTATTTTCAATGATAAACTACTACGTATTATAAGGTATTTTCAATGATACACTGCATATTACGTTATATTATAAGGTATTTTCATTGGTAGACTAGAATTACCATATATTCTAAGGTATTTTCAAAGATACACTACAAATAACGATATATTATAAGGTATTTTCAATGATACACTGCATATTACGTTATATCATAAGGTATTTTCAATGATACACTGCATATTACGTTATATTATAAGGTATTTTCAATGATACCATTCATATTACGTTATATTATAATTTATTTTCAATGATACGCTGCATATTACGTTATATTATAAGGTATTTTGAATGATACACTGCATATTACGTTATATTATAAGGTATTTTCATTGGTAGACTAGAATTACCGTATATTCTAAGGTATTTTCAAAGATACGCTGCATATTACGTTATATTATAAGGTATTTTCAATGATACACTGCATATTACGATATATTATGAGGTATTTTCAATGATACACTGCATATTACGTTATATTATAAGGTATTTTCAATGATACACTGCATATTACGTTATATTATGAGGTATTTTCAATGATACACTGCATATTACGTTATATCATAAGGTATTTTTAATGATACACTGCATATTACGTTATATTATAAGGTATTTTCAAAGATACACTACAAATAACGATATATTATAAGGTATTTTCAATGATACACTGCATATTACGTTATATTATAAGGTATTTTCATTGATAGACTAGAATTACCATATATTCTATGGTATTTTCAATGATACACTGCATATTACGTTATATTATAAGGTATTTTCAATGATACACTGCATATTACGTTATATTATGAGGTATTTTCAATGATACACTGCATATTACGTTATATTATAAGGTATTTTCAATGATACACTGCATATTACGTTATATTATAAGGTATTTTCAATGATACACTGCATATTACGTTATATTATGAGGTATTTTCAATGATACACTGCATATTACGTTATATTATGAGGTATTTTCAATGATACACTGCATATTACGTTATATTATAAGGTATTTTCAATGATACACTACAAATTACAATATATCATAAGGTATTTTCAATGATACACTGCATATTACGTTATATTATAAGGTATTTTCAATGATACACTGCATATTACATTATATTATAAGGTATTTTCAATGATAAACTACTATATATTATAAAGTATTTTCAATGATAAACTACTATATATTATGAGGTATTTTCAATGATACACTACAAATTACGTTATATCATAAGGTATTTTCAATGATACACTGCATATTACGTTATATTATAAGGTATTTTCAATGATAAACTACTACGAATTATAAGGTATTTTCAATGATACACTGCATATTACGTTATATTATGAGGTATTTTCAATTGTACACTGCATATTACGTTATATTATAAGGTATTTTCAATGATACACTGCATATTACGTTATATTATAAGGTATTTTTAATGATACACTGCATATTACGTTATATTATAAGGTATTTTCAATGATAAACTACTACTTATTATAAGGTATTTTCAATGATACACTGCATATTACGTTATATTATGAGGTATTTTCAATGATACACTGCATATTACGTTATATTATAAGGTATTTTCAATGATACACTGCATATTACGTTATATTATAAGGTATTTTCAATGATAAACTACTACGTATTATAAGGTATTTTCAATGATACACTGCATATTACGTTATATTATAAGGTATTTTCATTGATAGACTAGAATTACCATATATTCTATGGTATTTTCAATGATACACTGCATATTACGTTATATTATAAGGTATTTTCAATGATACACTGCATATTACGTTATATTATGAGGTATTTTCAATGATAAACTACTACGTATTATAAGGTATTTTCAATGATACACTGCATATTACGTTATATTATAAGGTATTTTCATTGGTAGACTAGAATTACCATATATTCTAAGGTATTTTCAAAGATACACTACAAATAACGATATATTATAAGGTATTTTCAATGATACACTGCATATTACGTTATATCATAAGGTATTTTCAATGATACACTGCATATTACGTTATATTATAAGGTATTTTCAATGATACACTGCATATTACGTTATATTATAATTTATTTTCAATGATACGCTGCATATTACGTTATATTATAAGGTATTTTGAATGATACACTGCATATTACGTTATATTATAAGGTATTTTCATTGGTAGACTAGAATTACCGTATATTCTAAGGTATTTTCAAAGATACACTACAAATAACGATATATTATAAGGTATTTTCAATGATACACTGCATATTACGTTATATTATAAGGTATTTTCAATGATAAACTACTACGTATTATAAGGTATTTTCAATGATACACTGCATATTACGTTATATTATAAGGTATTTTCATTGGTAGACTAAAATTACCATATATTCTAAGGATTTTTCAAAGATACACTACAAATAACGATATATTATAAGGTATTTTCAATGATACACTGCATATTACGTTATATCATAAGGTATTTTCAATGATACACTGCATATTACGTTATATTATAAGGTATTTTCAATGATACACTGCATATTACGTTATATTATAATTTATTTTCAATGATACGCTGCATATTACGTTATATTATAAGGTATTTTGAATGATACACTGCATATTACGTTATATTATAAGGTATTTTCATTGGTAGACTAGAATTACCGTATATTCTAAGGTATTTTCAAAGATACACTACAAATAACGATATATTATAAGGTATTTTCAATGATACACTACAAATAACGATATATTATAAGGTATTTTCAATGATACACTGCATATTACGTTATACTATAAGGTATTTTCAATGATACACTGCATATTACGTTATATTATGAGGTATTTTCAATGATACACTGCATATTACGTTATATTATAAGGTATTTTCAATGATACACTGCATATTACGTTATATTATAAGGTATTTTCAATGATAAACTACTACGTATTATAAGGTATTTTCAATGATACACTGCATATTACGTTATATTATGAGGTATTTTCAATTATACACTGCATATTACGTTATATTATAAGGTATTTTCAATGATACACTGCATATTACGTTATATTATAAGGTATTTTCAATGATACACTGCATATTACGTTATATTATAAGGTATTTTCAATGATAAACTACTACTTATTATAAGGTATTTTCAATGATACACTGCATATTACGTTATATTATGAGGTATTTTCAATGATACACTGCATATTACGTTATATTATAAGGTATTTTCAATGATACACTGCATATTACGTTATATTATAAGGTATTTTCAATGATAAACTACTACGTATTATAAGGTATTTTCAATGATACACTGCATATTACGTTATATTATAAGGTATTTTCATTGGTAGACTAGAATTACCATATATTCTAAGGTATTTTCAAAGATACACTACAAATAACGATATATTATAAGGTATTTTCAATGATACACTGCATATTACGTTATATTATAAGGTATTTTCATTGGTAGACTAGAATTACCATATATTCTAAGGTATTTTCAAAGATACACTACAAATAACGATATATTATAAGGTATTTTCAATGATACACTGCATATTACGTTATATCATAAGGTATTTTCAATGATACACTGCATATTACGTTATATTATAAGGTATTTTCAATGATACCATTCATATTACGTTATATTATAATTTATTTTCAATGATACGCTGCATATTACGTTATATTATAAGGTATTTTGAATGATACACTGCATATTACGTTATATTATAAGGTATTTTCATTGGTAGACTAGAATTACCGTATATTCTAAGGTATTTTCAAAGATACGCTGCATATTACGTTATATTATAAGGTATTTTGAATGATACACTTATTATAAGGTATTTTCAATGATACACTGCATATTACGTTATATTATAAGGGTTTTTCAATGATACACTGCATATTACATTATATTATAAGGTATTTTGAATAATACACTGCATATTACGTTATATTACAAGGTATTTTCAATGATAGACTGCATGTTACGTTATATTATAATGTATATTCAATGATACACTGCATATTACGTTATACTACAAGACATTTTCAATGATAGACTGCAAATATTACGTTATATTATAAGGGATTTCCCATGAGACACTGCATATTCCGTTATGTTATAAAGTATTTTCTATGATACACTGCATATTACGTTATATTATAAGGTATTTTCAATGATAGACTGCATGTTACGTTATATTATAAGGTATTTTCAATGATAGACTGCATGTTACGTTATATTATAAGGTATTTTCAATGATAGACTGCATGTTACGTTATATTATAAGGTATTTTCAATGATACACTGCATATTACGTTATATTATAAGGTATTTTCAATGATACACTGCATATTACGTTATATTACAAGGCATTTTCAATGATAGACTGCAAATATTACGTTATATTAGAAGGTATTTTGAACGATACACTGCATATTAGATTATATTATAAGGTATTATCAATGATACACTGCATATTGCGTTATATTATAAGGTATTTTCAATAATACACTGCATATTACGTTATATTATAAGGTATTTCGAATGATACACAGCATACTGTGTTATATTATAAGGTATTTTCAATCATACACTGCATATTACACTATTTTATAAGGTATTTTCAATAATACACTGCACATTACGTTATATTATGTGGTATTATCAATGAGACACTGCATATTCCGTTATATTATAAGGTATTTTCAATAATACACTGCACATTACGTTATATTATGTGGTATTTTCAATGAGACACTGCATATTCCGTTATATTATAAAGTATTTTCAATGATACACTGCATATTACATTATATTATAAGGTATTTTGAATAATACACTGCATATTACGTTATATTAAAAGGTATTTTCAATGATAGACTGCATATTACGTTATATTATAAGGTATTTTCAATGATAGACTGCAAATATTACGTTATATTATAAGGTATTTTGAACGATACACTGCATATTAGATTATATTATAAGGTATTTTCAATGATACTCTGCATATTGCGTTATATTATAAGGTATTTTCAATAATACACTGCATATTACGTTATATTATAATGTAATTTCAATGATAGACTGCAAATATTACGTTATATTATAAGGTATTTTGAACTATACACTGCATATTACGTTACATTATAAGGTATTTTCAATGATACACTGCATATTACGTTATATTATAAGGGATTTCCAATGAGACACTGCATATTCCGTTATATTATAAGGTATTTTCAATGATACATTGCATATTACGTTATATTATAAGGTATTTTCAATGAGACACTGCATATTCCGTTATATTATAAAGTATATTAAATTATACACTGCATATTTCGTTACATTATAAGGTATTTTCAATAATACACTGCATATTACGTTATATTATAAGGTATTTTGAATAATACACTGCATATTACGTTATATTATAAGGTATTTTCAATGATAGACTGCATGTTACGTTATATTATAAGGTATTTTCAATGATAGACTGCATGTTACGTTATATTATAAGGTATTTTCAATGATACACTGCATATTACGTTATATTATAAGGTATTTTCAATGATACACTGCATATTACGTTATATTACAAGGCATTTTCAATGATAGACTGCAAATATTACGTTATATTAGAAGGGATTTTGAACGATACACTGCATATTAGATTATATTATAAGGTATTATCAATGATACACTGCATATTGCGTTATATTATAAGGTATTTTCAATAATACACTGCATATTACGTTATATTATAAGGTATTTCGAATGATACACAGCATACTGTGTTATATTATAAGGTATTTTCAATCATACACTGCATATTACACTATTTTATAAGGTATTTTCAATAATACACTGCACATTACGTTATATTATGTGGTATTATCAATGAGACACTGCATATTCCGTTGTATTATAAGGTATTTTCAATAATACACTGCACATTACGTTATATTATGTGGTATTTTCAATGAGACACTGCATATTCCGTTATATTATAAAGTATTTTCAATGATACACTGCATATTACATTATATTATAAGGTATTTTGAATAATACACTGCATATTACGTTATATTAAAAGGTATTTTCAATGATAGACTGCATGTTACGTTATATTATAAGGTATTTTCAATGATACACTGCATATTACGTTATATTACAAGACATTTTCAATGATACACTGCATATTACGTTATATTACAAGGCATTTTCAATGATAGACTGCAAATATTACGTTATATTAGAAGGTATTTTGAACGATACACTGCATATTAGATTATATTATAAGGTATTTTCAATGATACTCTGCATATTGCGTTATATTATAAGGTATTTTCAATAATACACTGCATATTACGTTATATTATAAGGTATTTTCAATGATACACAGCATATTACGTTATATTATAAGGTATTTTCAATGAAAAACTGCATATTACGTTATATTATAAGGTATTTTCAATAATACACTGCATATTACGTTATATTATAAGGGATTTCCAATGAGACACTGCATAGTCCGTTATATTATAAAGTATTTTTCATGATACACTGCATATTAGATTATATTATAAGGTATTTTCAATGATACTCTGTATATTGCGTTATATTATAAGGTATTTTCAATAATACACTGCATATTACGTTATATTATAAGGTATTTTCAATGATAGACTGCAAATATTACGTTATATTATAAGGTATTTTGAACGATACACTGCATATTAGATTATATTATAAGGTATTTTCAATGATACTCTGCATATTGCGTTATATTATAAGGTATTTTCAATAATACACTGCATATTACGTTATATTATAATGTAATTTCAATGATAGACTGCAAATATTACGTTATATTATAAGGTATTTTGAACTATACACTGCATATTACGTTACATTATAAGGTATTTTCAATGATACACTGCATATTACGTTATATTATAAGGGATTTCCAATGAGACACTGCATATTCCGTTATATTATAAGGTATTTTCAATGATACATTGCATATTACGTTATATTATAAGGTATTTTCAATGAGACACTGCATATTCCGTTATATTATAAAGTATTTTAAATTATACACTGCATATTTCGTTACATTATAAGGTATTTTCAATAATACACTGCATATTACGTTATATTATAAGGTATTTTCAATGATAGACTGCAAATATTACGTTATATTATAAGGTATTTTGAACGATACACTGCATATTAGATTATATTATAAGGTATTTTCAATGATACACTGCATATTACGTTATATTATAAGGTATTTTCAATGATAGACTGCATGTTACGTTACATTATAAGGTATTTTCAATGATACACTGCATATTACGTTATATTATAAGGGATTTCCAATGAGACACTGCATATTCCGTTATATTATAAGGTATTTTCAATGATACATTGCATATTACGTTATATTATAAGGTATTTTCAATGATAGACTGCATATTACGTTATATTATAAGGTATTTTCAATGATACACTGCATATTGCGTTATATTATAAGGTATTGTCAATGATAGACTGCATATTACGTTATATTATAAGGTATTTTGAACGATACACTGCATACTATGTTATATTATAAGGTATTTTCAATGATACACTGCACATTACGTTATATTATGTGGTATTATCAATGAGACACTGCATATTCCGTTGTATTATAAGGTATTTTCAATAATACACTGCACATTACGTTATATTATGTGGTATTTTCAATGAGACACTGCATATTCCGTTATATTATAAAGTATTTTCAATGATACACTGCATATTACATTATATTATAAGGTATTTTGAATAATACACTGCATATTACGTTATATTAAAAGGTATTTTCAATGATAGACTGCATGTTACGTTATATTATAAGGTATTTTCAATGATACACTGCATATTACGTTATATTACAAGACATTTTCAATGATACACTGCATATTACGTTATATTACAGAGCATTTTCAATGATAGACTGCAAATATTGCGTTATATTAGAAGGTATTTTGAACGATACACTGCATATTAGATTATATTATAAGGTATTTTCAATGATACTCTGCATATTGCGTTATATTATAAGGTATTTTCAATAATACACTGTATATTACGTTATATTATAAGGTATTTTCAATGATACACAGCATATTACGTTATATTATAAGGTATTTTCAATGAAACACTGCATATTACGTTATATTATAAGGGATTTCCAATGAGACACTGCATAGTCCGTTATATTATAAAGTATTTTTCATGATACACTGCATATTAGATTATATTATAAGGTATTTTCAATGATACTCTGTATATTGCGTTATATTATAAGGTATTTTCAATAATACACTGCATATTACGTTATATTATAAGGGATTTCCAATGAGACACTGCATATTCCGTTATATTATAAGGTATTTTCAATGATACATTGCATATTACGTTATATTATAAGGTATTTTCAATGAGACACTGCATATTCCGTTATATTATATAGTATATTAAATTATACACTGCATATTTCGTTACATTATAAGGTATTTTCAATAATACACTGCATATTACGTTATATTATAAGGTATTTTCAATGATAGACTGTAAATATTACGTTATATTATAAGGTATTTTGAACGATACACTGCATATTAGATTATATTATAAGGTATTTTCAATGATACACTGCATATTACGTTATATTATAAGGTATTTTCAATGATAGACTGCATGTTACGTTACATTATAAGGTATTTTCAATGATACACTGCATATTACGTTATATTATAAGGGATTTCCAATCAGACACTGCATATTCCGTTATATTATAAGGTATTTTCAATGATACATTGCATATTACGTTATATTATAAGGTATTTTCAATGATAGACTGCATATTACGTTATATTATAAGGTATTTTCAATGATACACTGCATATTGCGTTATATTATAAGGTATTGTCAATGATAGACTGCATATTACGTTATATTATAAGGTATTTTGAACGATACACTGCATACTATGTTATATTATAAGGTATTTTCAATGATACACTGCATATTACGTTATATTACAAGGCATTTTCAATGATAGACTGCAAATATTACGTTATATTATAAGGGATTTCCAATGAGACACTGCATACTCCGTTACATTATAAAGTATTTTCAAAGATACACTGCATATACACGTTATATTATAAGGTATTTTCAATGATACACTGCATATTACATTATTTTATAAGGTATTTTCAATAATACACTGCATATTACGTTATATTATAAGGTATTTTAAATGATACACTGCATATTACGTTATATTACAAGGCATTTTCTATGATAGACTGCAAATATTACGTTACATTATAAGGTATTTTGAACGATACACTGCATGTTACGTTATATTATAAGGTATTTTCAATAATACACTGCATATTACGTTATATTATAAGGTATTGTCAAAGATACACTGCATATTACGTTATATTATATGGTATTGTCAATGATAGACTGCATGTTACGTTATATTATAAGGTATTTTCAATGATACACTGCATATTACGTTATATTATAAGGTATTTTCAATGATACACTGCATATTACGTTATATTACAAGGCATTTTCAATGATAGACTGCAAATATTACGTTATATTATAAGGTATTTTGAACGATACACTGCATATTAGATTATATTATAAGATATTTTCAATGATACTCTGCATATTACGTTATATTATAAGGTATTTTCAATAATACACTGCACATTACGTTATATTATGTGGTATTTTCAATGAGACACTGCATATTCCGTTATATTATAAAGTATTTTCAATGATACACTGCATATTACATTATATTATAAGGTATTTTGAATAATACACTGCATATTACGTTATATTATAAGGTATTTTCAATGATAGACTGCATGTTACGTTATATAATAAGGTATTTTCAATAATACACTGCATATTACATTATTTTATAATGTATTTTCAATAATACACTGCATATTACGTTATATTATTAGGTATTTTCAATGATACACTGCGTATTACGTTATATTATAAGGTATTTTCAATGATACACTGCATATTACGTTATATTATAAGGTATTTTCAATGATAGACTGCATGTTACGTTATATTATAAGGTATTTTCAATGATACACTGCATATTACGTTATATTATAAGGTATTTTCAATGATACACTGCATATTACGTTATATTACAAGGCATTTTCAATGATAGACTGCAAATATTACGTTATATTAGAAGGGATTTTGAACGATACACTGCATATTAGATTATATTATAAGGTATTATCAATGATACACTTCATATTGCGTTATATTATAAGGTATTTTGAACGATACACTGCATGTTACGTTATATTATAAGGTATTTTCAATAATACACTGCATATTACGTTATATTATAAGGTATTGTCAAAGATACACTGCATATTACGTTATATTATATGGTATTGTCAATGATAGACTGCATGTTACGTTATATTATAAGGTATTTTCAATGATACACTGCATATTACGTTATATTATAAGGTATTTTCAATGATACACTGCATATTACGTTATATTACAAGGCATTTTCAATGATAGACTGCAAATATTACGTTATATTATAAGGTATTTTGAACGATACACTGCATATTAGATTATATTATAAGGTATTTTCAATGATACTCTGCATATTACGTTATATTATAAGGTATTTTCAATAATACACTGCACATTACGTTATATTATGTGGTATTTTCAATGAGACACTGCATATTCCGTTATATTATAAAGTATTTTCAATGATACACTGCATATTACATTATATTATAAGGTATTTTGAATAATACACTGCATATTACGTTATATTATAAGGTATTTTCAATGATAGACTGCATGTTACGTTATATAATAAGGTATTTTCAATAATACACTGCATATTACATTATTTTATAATGTATTTTCAATAATACACTGCATATTACGTTATATTATTAGGTATTTTCAATGATACACTGCATATTACGTTATATTATAAGGTATTTTCAATGATACACTGCATATTACGTTATATTATAAGGTATTTTCAATGATAGACTGCATGTTACGTTATATTATAAGGTATTTTCAATGATACACTGCATATTACGTTATATTATAAGGTATTTTCAATGATACACTGCATATTACGTTATATTACAAGGCATTTTCAATGATAGACTGCAAATATTACGTTATATTAGAAGGGATTTTGAACGATACACTGCATATTAGATTATATTATAAGGTATTATCAATGATACACTTCATATTGCGTTATATTATAAGGTATTTTCAATAATACACTGCATATTACGTTATATTATAAGGTATTTCGAATGATACACAGCATACTGTGTTATATTATAAGGTATTTTCAATCATACACTGCATATTACACTATTTTATAAGGTATTTTCAATAATACACTGCACATTACGTTATATTATGTGGTATTATCAATGAGACACTGCATATTCCGTTGTATTATAAGGTATTTTCAATAATACACTGCACATTACGTTATATTATGTGGTATTTTCAATGAGACACTGCATATTCCGTTATATTATAAAGTATTTTCAATGATACACTGCATATTACATTATATTATAAGGTATTTTGAATAATACACTGCATATTACGTTATATTAAAAGGTATTTTCAATGATAGACTGCATGTTACGTTATATTATAAGGTATTTTCAATGATACACTGCATATTACGTTATATTACAAGACATTATCAATGATACACTGCATATTACGTTATATTACAAGGCATTTTCAATGATAGACTGCAAATATTACGTTATATTAGAAGGTATTTTGAACGATACACTGCATATTAGACTATATTATAAGGTATTTTCAATGATACTCTGCATATTGCGTTATATTATAAGGTATTTTCAATAATACACTGCATATTACGTTATATTATAAGGTATTTTCAATGAAACACTGCATATTACGTTATATTATAAGGTATTTTCAATGATACACTGCATATTACGTTATATGGGAAGGTATTTTCAATGAAACACTGCATATTACGTTATATTAAAAGGTATTTTCATTGATAGACAAGAATTACCATATATTCTAAGGTATTTTCAATGATACACTGCATATTACGTTATATGGGAAGGTATTTTCAATGATACACTGCAAATTACGTTATATTATAAGGTATTTTCAATGATACACTGCATATTACGTTATATTATGAGGTACTTTCAATGATACACTGCATATTACGTTATATTATAAGGTATTTTCAATGATACACAGCATATTACGTTATATTATAAGGTATTTTCAATGATAAACTACTACGTATTATAAGGTATTTTCAATGATACACTGCAAATTACGTTATATCATAAGGTATTTTCAATGATACACTGCATATTAAGTTATATTATAAGGTATTATCAATGATAAACTGCTATATATTATAAGGTATTTTCAATGATACAATACAAATTACGATATATTATAAGGTATTTTCAATGATACACTGCATATTACGTTATATTATAAGGTATTTTCATTGATACACTACAAATTACGATATATTATAAGGTATTTTCAATGATACACTGCATATTACGTTATATGAGAAGGTATTTTCATTGATACACTACAAATTACGATATATTATAAGGTATCTTCTATGATACACTGCATATTACGTTATATGGGAAGGTATTTTCAATGATACACTGCATATTACGTTATATTATAAGGTATTTTGAACGATACACTGCATACTATGTTATATTATAAGGTATTTTCAATGATACACTGCACATTACGTTATATTATGTGGTATTATCAATGAGACACTGCATATTCCGTTGTATTATAAGGTATTTTCAATAATACACTGCACATTACGTTATATTATGTGGTATTTTCAATGAGACACTGCATATTACGTTATATTACAAGGTATTTTCAATGATAGACTGCATGTTACGTTATATTATAAGGTATTTTCAATGATACTCTGCATATTGCGTTATATTATAAGGTATTTTCAATAATACACTGCATATTACGTTATATTATAAGGTATTTTCAATGAAACACTGCATATTACGTTATATTATAAGGGATTTCCAATGAGACACAGCATAGTCCGTTATATTATAAAGTATTTTTCATGATACACTGCATATTAGATTATATTATAAGGTATTTTCAATGATACTCTGTATATTGCGTTATATTATAAGGTATTTTCAATAATACACTGCATATTACGTTATATTATAAGGTATTTTCAGTGATAGACTGCATGTTACGTTATATTATAAGGTATTTTCAATGATAGACTGCATGTTACGTTATATTATAAGGTATTTTCAATGATACACTGCATATTACGTTATATTATAAGGTATTTTCAATGATACACTGCATATTACGTTATATTATAAGGTATTTTCAATGATACACTGCATATTACATTATATTATAAGGTATTTTGAATAATACACTGCATATTACGTTATATTACAAGGTATTTTCAATGATAGACTGCATGTTACGTTATATTATAAGGTATATTCAATGATACACTGCATATTACGTTATACTACAAGACATTTTCAATGATAGACTGCAAATATTACGTTATATTATAAGGGATTTCCAATGAGACACTGCATATTCCGTTATGTTATAAAGTATTTTCAATGATACACTGCATATTACGTTATATTATAAGGTATTTTCAATGATAGACTGCATGTTACGTTATATTATAAGGTATTTTCAATGATACACTGCATATTACGTTATATTATGTGGTATTATCAATGAGACACTGCATATTCCGTTGTATTATAAGGTATTTTCAATAATACACTGCACATTACGTTATATTATGTGGTATTTTCAATGAGACACTGCATATTCCGTTATATTATAAAGTATTTTCAATGATACACTGCATATTACATTATATTATAAGGTATTTTGAATAATACACTGCATATTACGTTATATTAAAAGGTATTTTCAATGATAGACTGCATGTTACGTTATATTATAAGGTATTTTCAATGATACACTGCATATTACGTTATATTACAAGACATTTTCAATGATACACTGCATATTACGTTATATTACAAGGCATTTTCAATGATAGACTGCAAATATTACGTTATATTAGAAGGTATTTTGAACGATACACTGCATATTAGATTATATTATAAGGTATTTTCAATGATACTCTGCATATTGCGTTATATTATAAGGTATTTTCAATAATACACTGCATATTACGTTATATTATAAGGTATTTTCAATGATACACAGCATATTACGTTATATTATAAGGTATTTTCAATGAAAAACTGCATATTACGTTATATTATAAGGGATTTCCAATGAGACACTGCATAGTCCGTTATATTATAAAGTATTTTTCATGATACACTGCATATTAGATTATATTATAAGGTATTTTCAATGATACTCTGTATATTGCGTTATATTATAAGGTATTTTCAATGATAGACTGCATATTACGTTATATTATAAGGTATTTTCAATGATACACAGCATATTACGTTATATTATTAGGTATTTTCAATGATACACTGCATATTACGTTTTATTACAAGGCATTTTCAATGATAGACTGCAAATATTACGTTATATTATAAGGTATTTTGAACGATACACTGCATATTACGTTATATTATAAGGTATTATCAATGATACAGTGCATATTGCGTTATATTATAAGGTATTTTCAATAATACACTGCATATTACGTTATATTATAAGGTATTTTCAATGATACACTGCATATTAGATTATATTATAAGGTATTATCAATGATACAGTGCATATTGCGTTATATTATAAGGTATTTTCAATAATACACTGCATATTACGTTATATTATAAGGTATTTCGAATGATACACAGCATACTATGTTATATTATAAGGTATTTTCAATGAAACACTGCATATTACGTTATATTATAAGGGATTTCCAATGAGACACTGCATATTCCGTTATATTATAAGGTATTTTCAATGATACATTGCATATTACGTTATATTATAAGGTATTTTCAATGAGACACTGCATATTCCGTTATATTATAAAGTATATTAAATTATACACTGCATATTTCGTTACATTATAAGGTATTTTCAATAATACACTGCATATTACGTTATATTATAAGGTATTTTCAATGATAGACTGCAAATATTACGTTATATTATAAGGTATTTTGAACGATACACTGCATATTAGATTATATTATAAGGTATTTTCAATGATACACTGCATATTACGTTATATTATAAGGTATTTTCAATGATACATTGCATATTACGTTATATTATAAGGTATTTTCAATGATAGACTGCATATTACGTTATATTATAAGGTATTTTCAATGATACACTGCATATTGCGTTATATTATAAGGTATTGTCAATGATAGACTGCATATTACGTTATATTATAAGGTATTTTGAACGATACACTGCATACTATGTTATATTATAAGGTATTTTCAATGATACACTGCACATTACGTTATATTATGTGGTATTATCAATGAGACACTGCATATTCCGTTGTATTATAAGGTATTTTCAATAATACACTGCACATTACGTTATATTATGTGGTATTTTCAATGAGACACTGCATATTCCGTTATATTATAAAGTATTTTCAATGATACACTGCATATTACATTATATTATAAGGTATTTTGAATAATACACTGCATATTACGTTATATTAAAAGGTATTTTCAATGATAGACTGCATGTTACGTTATATTATAAGGTATTTTCAATGATACACTGCATATTACGTTATATTACAAGACATTTTCAATGATACACTGCATATTACGTTATATTACAGGGCATTTTCAATGATAGACTGCAAATATTGCGTTATATTAGAAGGTATTTTGAACGATACACTGCATATTAGATTATATTATAAGGTATTTTCAATGATACTCTGCATATTGCGTTATATTATAAGGTATTTTCAATAATACACTGTATATTACGTTATATTATAAGGTATTTTCAATGATACACAGCATATTACGTTATATTATAAGGTATTTTCAATGAAACACTGCATATTACGTTATATTATAAGGGTTTTCCAATGAGACACTGCATAGTACGTTATATTATAAAGTATTTTTCATGATACACTGCATATTAGATTATATTATAAGGTATTTTCAATGATACTCTGTATATTGCGTTATATTATAAGGTATTTTCAATAATACACTGCATATTACGTTATATTATAAGGGATTTCCAATGAGACACTGCATATTCCGTTATATTATAAGGTATTTTCAATGATACATTGCATATTACGTTATATTATAAGGTATTTTCAATGAGACACTGCATATTCCGTTATATTATAAAGTATATTAAATTATACACTGCATATTTCGTTACATTATAAGGTATTTTCAATAATACACTGCATATTACGTTATATTATAAGGTATTTTCAATGATAGACTGCAAATATTACGTTATATTATAAGGTATTTTGAACGATACACTGCATATTAGATTATATTATAAGGTATTTTCAATGATACACTGCATATTACGTTATATTATAAGGTATTTTCAATGATAGACTGCATGTTACGTTACATTATAAGGTATTTTCAATGATACACTGCATATTACGTTATATTATAAGGGATTTCCAATGAGACACTGCATATTCCGTTATATTATAAGGTATTTTCAATGATACGTTGCATATTACGTTATATTATAAGGTATTTTCAATGATAGACTGCATATTACGTTATATTATAAGGTATTTTCAATGATACACTGCATATTGCGTTATATTATAAGGTATTGTCAATGATAGACTGCATATTACGTTATATTATAAGGTATTTTGAACGATACACTGCATACTATGTTATATTATAAGGTATTTTCAATGATACACTGCACATTACGTTATATTATGTGGTATTATCAATGAGACACTGCATATTCCGTTGTATTATAAGGTATTTTCAATAATACACTGCACATTACGTTATATTATGTGGTATTTTCAATGAGACACTGCATATTCCGTTATATTATAAAGTATTTTCAATGATACACTGCATATTACATTATATTATAAGGTATTTTGAATAATACACTGCATATTACGTTATATTAAAAGGTATTTTCAATGATAGACTGCATGTTACGTTATATTATAAGGTATTTTCAATGATACACTGCATATTACGTTATATTACAAGACATTTTCAATGATACACTGCATATTACGTTATATTACAGGGCATTTTCAATGATAGACTGCAAATATTGCGTTATATTAGAAGGTATTTTGAACGATACACTGCATATTAGATTATATTATAAGGTATTTTCAATGATACTCTGCATATTGCGTTATATTATAAGGTATTTTCAATAATACACTGTATATTACGTTATATTATAAGGTATTTTCAATGATACACAGCATATTACGTTATATTATAAGGTATTTTCAATGAAACACTGCATATTACGTTATATTATAAGGGTTTTCCAATGAGACACTGCATAGTCCGTTATATTATAAAGTATTTTTCATGATACACTGCATATTAGATTATATTATAAGGTATTTTCAATGATACTCTGTATATTGCGTTATATTATAAGGTATTTTCAATAATACACTGCATATTACGTTATATTATAAGGGATTTCCAATGAGACACTGCATATTCCGTTATATTATAAGGTATTTTCAATGATACATTGCATATTACGTTATATTATAAGGTATTTTCAATGAGACACTGCATATTCCGTTATATTATAAAGTATATTAAATTATACACTGCATATTTCGTTACATTATAAGGTATTTTCAATGATACACTGCATATTAGATTATATTATAAGGTATTATCAATGATACAGTGCATATTGCGTTATATTATAAGGTATTTTCAATAATACACTGCATATTACGTTATATTATAAGGTATTTCGAATGATACACTGCATACTATGTTATATTATAAGGTATTTTCAATGAAACACTGCATATTACGTTATATTATAAGGTATTTCGAATGATACACAGCATACTATGTTATATTATAAGGTATTTTCAATGAAACACTGCATATTATGTTATATTATAAGGGATTTCCAATGAGACACTGCATAGTCCGTTATATTATAAAGTATTTTTCATGATACACAGCATATTACGTTATATTATAAGGTATTTTCAATGATACACTGCATATTACACTATTTTATAAGGTATTTTCAATAATACACTGCACATTACGTTATATTATGTGGTATTTTCAATGAGACACTGCATATTCCGTTATATTATAAAGTATTTTCAATGATAGACTGCATGTTACGTTATATTATAAGGGATTTTCAATGAAACACTGCATATTCCGTTATATTATAAAGTATTTTCAATGATACACTGCATATTACGTTATATTATAAGGTATTTTCAGTGATACACTGCATATTACGTTATATTATAAGGTATTTTGAATAATACACTGCATATTACGTTATATTATAAGGTATTTTCAATGATACACTGCATATTACACTATTTTATATGGTATTTTCAATGATACTCTGCATATTGCGTTATATTATAAGGTATTTTCAATAATACACAGCATATTACGTTATATTATAAGGTATTTTCAATGAAACACTGCATATTACGTTATATTATAAGGGATTTCCAATGAAACACTGCATAGTCCGTTATATTATAAAGTATTTTCAATGATACACTGCATATTACATTATATTATAAGGTATTTTGAATAATACACTGCATATTCCGTTATATTATAAGGTATTTTCAATGATAGACTGCATGTTACGTTATATTATAAGGTATTTTCAATGATACACTGCATATTACGTTATATTAGAAGGTATTTTGAACGATACACTGCATATTAGATTAGATTATAAGGTATTATCAATGATACACTGCATATTATGTTATATTTTAAGGTATTTTCAATGATACACTGCATATTACACTATTTTATAAGGTATTTTCAATGATACACTGCATATTGCGTTATATTATAAGGTATTTTCAATAATACACTGCATATTACGTTATATTATAAGGTATTTTCAATGATACACAGCATATTACGTTATATTATTAGGTATTTTCAATGATACACTGCATATTACGTTTTATTACAAGGCATTTTCAATGATAGATTGCAAATATTACGTTATATTATAAGGTATTTTCAATGATACACTGCATATTACGTTATATTATAAGGTATTTTCAATGATACACTGCATATTAGATTATATTATAAGGTATTATCAATGATACAGTGCATATTGCGTTATATTATAAGGTATTTTCAATAATACACTGCATATTACGTTATATTATAAGGTATTTCGAATGATACACTGCATACTATGTTATATTATAAGGTATTTTCAATGAAACACTGCATATTACGTTATATTATAAGGTATTTCGAATGATACACAGCATACTATGTTATATTATAAGGTATTTTCAATGAAACACTGCATATTACGTTATATTATAAGGGATTTCCAATGAGACACTGCATAGTCCGTTATATTATAAAGTATTTTTCATGATACACAGCATATTACGTTATATTATAAGGTATTTTCAATGATACACTGCATATTACACTATTTTATAAGGTATTTTCAATAATACACTGCACATTACGTTATATTATGTGGTATTTTCAATGAGACACTGCATATTCCGTTATATTATAAAGTATTTTCAATGATAGACTGCATGTTACGTTATATTATAAGGGATTTTCAATGATACACAGCATATTACGTTATATTATTAGGCATTTTCAATGATACACTGCATATTACGTTTTATTACAAGGTATTTTCAATGATAGACTGAATGTTACGTTATATTATAAGGTATTTTCAATGATACACTGCATATTACGTTATATTATAAGGTATTTTCAATGATACACTGCATATTAGATTATATTATAAGGTATTATCAATGATACAGTGCATATTGCGTTATATTATAAGGTATTTTCAATAATACACTGCATATTACGTTATATTATAAGGTATTTCGAATGATACACAGCTTACTATGTTATATTATAAGGTATTTTCAATGAAACACTGCATATTACGTTATATTATAAGGTATTTCGAATGATACACAGCATACTATGTTATATTATAAGGTATTTTCAATGAAACACTGCATATTACGTTATATTATAAGGGATTTCCAATGAGACACTGCATAGTCCGTTATATTATAAAGTATTTTTCATGATACACAGCATATTACGTTATATTATAAGGTATTTTCAATGATACACTGCATATTACACTATTTTATAAGGTATTTTCAATAATACACTGCACATTACGTTATATTATGTGGTATTTTCAATGAGACACTGCATATTCCGTTATACTATAAAGTATTTTCAATGATAGACTGCATGTTACGTTATATTATAAGGGATTTTCAATGAAACACTGCATATTCCGTTATATTATAAGGTATTTTCAATGAAACACTGCATATTACGTTATATTATAAGGTATTTCGAATGATACACAGCATACTATGTTATATTATAAGGTATTTTCAATGAAACACTGCATATTACGTTATATTATAAGGGATTTCCAATGAGACACTGCATAGTCCGTTATATTATAAAGTATTTTTCATGATACACAGCATATTACGTTATATTATAAGGTATTTTCAATGATACACTGCATATTACACTATTTTATAAGGTATTTTCAATAATACACTGCACATTACGTTATATTATGTGGTATTTTCAATGAGACACTGCATATTCCGTTATATTATAAAGTATTTTCAATGATAGACTGCATGTTACGTTATATTATAAGGGATTTTCAATGATACACAGCATATTACGTTATATTATTAGGTATTTTCAATGATACACTGCATATTACGTTATATTATAAGGTATTTTCAATGATACACTGCATATTAGATTATATTATAAGGTATTATCAATGATACAGTGCATATTGCGTTATATTATAAGGTATTTTCAATAATACACTGCATATTACGTTATATTATAAGGTATTTCGAATGATACACAGCTTACTATGTTATATTATAAGGTATTTTCAATGAGACACTGCATATTCCGTTATACTATAAAGTATTTTCAATGATAGACTGCATGTTACGTTATATTATAAGGGATTTTCAATGAAACACTGCATATTCCGTTATATTATAAAGTATTTTCAATGATACACTGCATATTACGTTATATTATAAGGTATTTTCAATAATACACTGCACATTACGTTATATTATGTGGTATTTTCAATGAGACACTGCATATCCCGTTATATTATAAAGTATTTTCAATGATACACTGCATATTACATTATATTATAAGGTATTTTGAATAATACACTGCATATTCCGTTATATTATAAGGTATTTTCAATGATAGACTGCATGTTACGTTATATTATAAGGTATTTTCAATGATACACTGCATATTACGTTATATTATAAAGTATTTTCAGTGATACACTGCATATTACGTTATATAATAAGGTATTTTGAAAAATACACTGCATATTACGTTATATTATAAGGTATTTTCAATGATACACTGCATATTACGTTATATTATAACGTATTTTCAATGATACACTGCATATTAGATTATATTATAAGGTATTATCAATGATACAGTGCATATTGCGTTATATTATAAGGTATTTTCAATAATACACTGCATATTACGTTATATTATAAGGTATTTCGAATGATACACTGCATACTATGTTATATTATAAGGTATTTTCAATGAAACACTGCATATTACGTTATATTATAAGGTATATCGAATGATACACAGCATACTATGTTATATTATAAGGTATTTTCAATGAAACACTGCATATTACGTTATATTATAAGGGATTTCCAATGAGACACTGCATAGTCCGTTATATTATAAAGTATTTTTCATGATACACAGCATATTACGTTATATTATAAGGTATTTTCAATGATACACTGCATATTACACTATTTTATAAGGTATTTTCAATAATACACTGCACATTACGTTATATTATGTGGTATTTTCAATGAGACACTGCATATTCCGTTATATTATAAAGTATTTTCAATGATAGACTGCATGTTACGTTATATTATAAGGGATTTTCAATGAAACACTGCATATTCCGTTATATTATAAAGTATTTTCAATGATACACTGCATATTACGTTATATTATAAGGTATTTTCAATAATACACTGCACATTACGTTATATTATGTGGTATTTTCAATGAGACACTGCATATCCCGTTATATTATAAAGTATTTTCAATGATACACTGCATATTACATTATATTATAAGGTATTTTGAATAATACACTGCATATTCCGTTATATTATAAGGTATTTTCAATGATAGACTGCATGTTACGTTATATTATAAGGTATTTTCAATGATACACTGCATATTACGTTATATTATAAAGTATTTTCAGTGATACACTGCATATTACGTTATATTATAAGGTATTTTGAATAATACACTGCATATTACGTTATATTATAAGGTATTTTCAATGACACACTGCATATTACGTTATATTATAAGGGATTTCCAATGAAACACTGCATAGTCCGTTATATTATAAAGTATTTTTCACGATGCACTGCATATTACGTTATATTATAAGGTATTTTCAATGATACACTGCATATTACACTATTTTATAAGGTATTTTCAATGATACATTGCATATTGCGTTATATTATAAGGTATTTTCAATAATACACTGCATATTACGTTATATTATAAGGTATTTTCAATGATACACAGCATATTACGTTATATTATTAGGTATTTTCAATGATACACTGCATATTACGTTTTATTACAAGGCATTTTCAATGATAGACTGCAAATATTACGTTATATTATAAGGTATTTTGAACGATACACTGCATATTACGTTATATTATAAGGTATTATCAATGATACAGTGCATATTGCGTTATATTATAAGGTATTTTCAATAATACACTGCATATTACGTTATATTATAAGGTATTTTCAATGATAGACTGAATGTTACGTTATATTATAAGGTATTTCGAATGATACACTGCATACAATGTTATATTATAAGGTATTTTCAATGAAACACTGCATATTACGTTATATTATAAGGGATTTCCAATGAGACACTGCATAGTCCGTTATATTATAAAGTATTTTTCATGATACACAGCATATTACGTTATATTATAAGGTATTTTCAATGATAGACTGCATGTTACGTTATATTATAAGGGATTTTCAATGAAACACTGCATATTCCGTTATATTATAAAGTATTTTCAATGATACACTGCATATTACGTTATATTATAAGGTATTTTCAATAATACACTGCACATTACGTTATATTATGTGGTATTTTCAATGAGACACTGCATATCCCGTTATATTATAAAGTATTTTCAATGATACACTGCATATTACATTATATTATAAGGTATTTTGAATAATACACTGCATATTCCGTTATATTATAAGGTATTTTCAATGATAGACTGCATGTTACGTTATATTATAAGGGATTTCCAATGAGACACTGCATATTCCGTTATGTTATAAAGTATTTTCAATGATACTCTGCATATTACGTTATATTATAAGGTATTTTCAATGATACTCTGCATATTGCGTTATATTATAAGGTATTTTCAATAATACACTGCATATTACGTTATATTATAAGGTATTTTCAATGATACACAGCATATTACGTTATATTATTAGGCATTTTCAATGATACACTGCATATTACGTTTTATTACAAGGTATTTTCAATGATAGACTGAATGTTACGTTATATTATAAGGTATTTTCAATGATACACTGCATATTACGTTATATTATAAGGTATTTTCAATGATACACTGCATATTAGATTATATTATAAGGTATTATCAATGATACAGTGCATATTGCGTTATATTATAAGGTATTTTCAATAATACACTGCATATTACGTTATATTATAAGGTATTTCGAATGATACACAGCATACTATGTTATATTATAAGGTATTTTCAATGAAACACTGCATATTACGTTATATTATAAGGTATTTCGAATGATACACAGCATACTATGTTATATTATAAGGTATTTTCAATGAAACACTGCATATTACGTTATATTAGAAGGTATTTTGAACGATACACTGCATATTAGATTATATTATAAGGTATTATCAATGATACACTGCATATTATGTTATATTATAAGGTATTTTCAATAATACACTGCACATTACGTTATATTATAAAGTATTTTCAATGATACACTGCATATTACGTTATATTATAAGGTATTTTCAATAATATACTGCACATTACGTTATATTATGTGGTATTTTCAATGAGACACTGCATATCCCGTTATATTATAAAGTATTTTCAATGATACACTGCATATTACATTATATTATAAGGGATTTCCAATGAGACACTGCATAGTCCGTTATATTATAAAGTATTTTTCATGATACACAGCATATTACGTTATATTATAAGGTATTTTCAATGATACACTGCATATTACACTATTTTATAAGGTATTTTCAATAATACACTGCACATTACGTTATATTATGTGGTATTTTCAATGAGACACTGCATATTCCGTTATATTATAAAGTATTTTCAATGATAGACTGCATGTTACGTTATATTATAAGGGATTTTCAATGAAACACTGCATATTCCGTTATATTATAAAGTATTTTCAATGATACACTGCATATTACGTTATATTATAAGGTATTTTCAATAATACACTGCACATTACGTTATATTATGTGGTATTTTCAATGAGACACTGCATATCCCGTTATATTATAAAGTATTTTCAATGATACACTGCATATTACATTATATTATAAGGTATTTTGAATAATACACTGCATATTACGTTATATTATAAGGTATTTTCTATGATAGACTGCATGTTACGTTATAATATAAGGTATTTTCAATTATACACTGCATATTACGTTATACTACAAGACATTTTCAATGATAGACTGCAAATATTACGTTATATTATAAGGGATTTCCAATGAGACACTGCATATTCCGTTATGTTATAAAGTATTTTCAATGATACTCTGCATATTACGTTATATTATAAGGTATTTTCAATGACAGACTGCATGTTACGTTATGTTATAAGGTATTTTCAATGATACACTGCATATTACGTTATATTATAAGGTATTTTCAATGATACACTGCATATTACGTTATATTACAAGGCATTTTCTATGATAGACTGCAAAAATTACGTTATATTATAAGGTATTTTGAACGATACACTGCATATTAGATTATATTATAAGGTATTATCAATGATACAGTGCATATTGCGTTATATTATAAGGTATTTTCAATAATACACTGCATATTACGTTATATTATAAGGTATTTCGAATGATACACAGCATACTATGTTATATTATAAGGTATTTTCAATGTAACACTGCATATTACGTTATATTATAAGGGATTTCCAATGAGACACTGCATAGTCCGTTATATTATAAAGTATTTTTCATGATACACTGCATATTACGTTATACTACAAGACATTTTCAATGATAGACTGCAAATATTACGTTATATTATAAGGGATTTCCAATGAGACACTGCATATTCCGTTATGTTATAAAGTATTTTCAATGATACACTGCATATTGCGTTATATTATAAGGTATTTTCAATAATACACTGCATATTACGTTATATTATAAGGTATTTCGAATGATACACAGCATACTATGTTATATTATAAGGTATTTTCAATGATACACTGCATATTACACTATTTTATAAGGTATTTTCAATAATACACTGCACATTACGATATATTATGTGGTATTATCAATGATACACTGCATATTACGTTATATTACAAGGCATTTTCAATGATAGACTGCAAATATTACGTTATATTAGAAGGTATTTTGAACGATACACTGCATATTAGATTATATTATAAGGTATTATCAATGATACACTGCATATTGCGTTATATTATAAGGTATTTTCAATAATACACTGCACATTACGTTATATTATGTGGTATTATCAATGAGACACTGCATATTCCGTTATATTACAAGGCATTTTCAATGATAGACTGCAAATATTACGTTATATTATAAGGTATTTTGAACTATACACTGCATATTAGATTATATTATAAGGTATTTTCAATGATACACTGCATATTGCGTTATATTATAAGGTATTTTCAATAATACACTGCATATTACGTTATATTATAAGGTATTTTCAATGATAGACTGCATGTTACGTTATATTATAAGGTATTTTCAATGATACACTGCATATTACGTTATATTATAAGGTATTTTCAAATGATACACTGCATATTAGATTATATTATAAGGTATTATCAATGATACAGTGCATATTGCGTTATATTATAAGGTATTTTCAATAATACACTGCATATTGCGTTATATTATAAGGTATTTTCAATAATACACTGCATATTACGTTATATTATAAGGTATTTTCAATGATAGACTGAATGTTACGTTATATTATAAGGGATTTCCAATGAGACACTGCATAGTCCGTTATATTATAAAGTATTTTTCATGATACACTGCATATTACGTTATACTACAAGACATTTTCAATGATAGACTGCAAATATTACGTTATATTATAAGGGATTTCCAATGAGACACTGCATATTCCGTTATGTTATAAAGTATTTTCAATGATACTCTGCATATTACGTTATATTATAAGGTATTTTCAATGACAGACTGCATGTTACGTTATGTTATAAGGTATTTTCAATGATACACTGCATATTACGTTATATTATAAGGTATTTTCAATGATACACTGCATATTACGTTATATTACAAGGCATTTTCTATGATAGACTGCAAAAATTACGTTATATTATAAGGTATTTTGAACGATACACTGCATATTAGATTATATTATAAGGTATATCAATGATACAGTGCATATTGCGTTATATTATAAGGTATTTTCAATAATACACTGCATATTACGTTATATTATAAGGTATTTCGAATGATACACAGCATACTATGTTTATATTATAAGGTATTTTCAATGTAACACTGCATATTACGTTATATTATAAGGGATTTCCAATGGAGACACTGCATAGTCCGTTATATTATAAAGTATTTTTCATGATACACTGCATATTACGTTTATACTACAAGACATTTTCAATGATAGACTGCAAATATTACGTTATATTATAAGGGATTTCCAATGAGACACTGCATATTCCGTTATGTTATAAAGTATTTTCAATGATACACTGCATATTGCGTTATATTATAAGGTATTTTCAATAATACACTGCATATTACGTTATATTATAAGGTATTTCGAATGATACACAGCATACTATGTTATATTATAAGGTATTTTCAATGATACACTGCATATTACACTATTTTATAAGGTATTTTCAATAATACACTGCACATTACGATATATTATGTGGTATTATCAATGATACACTGCATATTACGTTATATTACAAGGCATTTTCAATGATAGACTGCAAATATTACGTTATATTAGAAGGTATTTTGAACGATACACTGCATATTAGATTATATTATAAGGTATTATCAATGATACACTGCATATTACACTATTTTATAAGGTATTTTCAATAATACACTGCACATTACGTTATATTATGTGGTATTATCAATGAGGACACTGCATATTCCGTTATATTACAAGGCATTTTCAATGATAGACTGCAAATATTACGTTATATTATAAGGTATTTTGAACTATACACTGCATATTAGATTATATTATAAGGTATTTTCAATGATACACTGCATATTGCGTTATATTATAAGGTATTTTCAATAATACACTGCATATTACGTTATATTATAAGGTATTTTCAATGATAGACTGAATGTTACGTTATATTATAAGGTATTTTCAATGATACACTGCATATTACGTTATATTATAAGGTATTTTCAAATGATACACTGCATATTAGATTATATTATAAGGTATTATCAATGATACAGTGCATATTGCGTTATATTATAAGGTATTTTCAATAATACACTGCATATTGCGTTATATTATAAGGTATTTTCAATAATACACTGCATATTACGTTATATTATAAGGTATTTTCAATGATAGACTGAATGTTACGTTATATTATAAGGGATTTCCAATGAGACACTGCATAGTCCGTTATATTATAAAGTATTTTTCATGATACACTGCATATTACGTTATACTACAAGACATTTTCAATGATAGACTGCAAATATTACGTTATATTATAAGGGATTTCCAATGAGACACATGCATATTCCGTTATGTTATAAAGTATTTTCAATGATACACTGCATATTGCGTTATATTATAAGGTATTTTCAATAATACACTGCATATTACGTTATATTATAAGGTATTACGAATGATACACAGCATACTATGTTATATTATAAGGTATTTTCAATGATAGACTGCATATTACACTATTTTATAAGGTATTTTCACTAATACACTGCACATTACGATATATTATGTGGTATTATCAATGATACACTGCATATTACGTTATATTACAAGGCATTTTCAATGATAGACTGCAAATATTACGTTATATTAGAAGGTATTTTGAACGATACACTGCATATTAGATTATATTATAAGGTATTATCAATGATACACTGCATATTGCGTTATATTATAAGGTATTTTCAATAATACACTGCACATTACGTTATATTATGTGGTATTATCAATGAGACACTGCATATTCCGTTATATTACAAGGCATTTTCAATGATAGACTGCAAATATTACGTTATATTATAAGGTATTTTGAACTATACACTGCATATTAGATTATATTATAAGGTATTTTCAATGATACACTGCATATTGCGTTATATTATAAGGTATTTTCAATAATACACTGCATATTACGTTATATTATAAGGTATTTTCAATGATAGACTGAATGTTACGTTATATTATAAGGTATTTTCAATGATACACTGCATATTACGTTATATTATAAGGTATTTTCAAATGATACACTGCATATTAGATTATATTATAAGGTATTATCAATGATACAGTGCATATTGCGTTATATTATAAGGTATTTTCAATAATACACTGCATATTACGTTATACTACAAGACATTTTCAATGATAGACTGCAAATATTACGTTATATTATAAGGGATTTCCAATGAGACACTGCATATTCCGTTATGTTATAAAGTATTTTCAATGATACACTGCATATTGCGTTATATTATAAGGTATTTTCAATAATACACTGCATATTACGTTATATTATAAGGTATTTCGAATGATACACAGCATACTATGTTATATTATAAGGTATTTTCAATGAAACACTGCATATTACGTTATATTATAAGGTATTTCGAATGATACACAGCATACTATGTTATATTATAAGGTATTTTCAATGAAACACTGCATATTACGTTATATTATAAGGGATTTCCAATGAGACACTGCATATTCCGTTATGTTATAAAGTATTTTCAATGATACACTGCATATTACGTTGTATTATAAGGTATTTTCAATGATAGACTGCATGTTACGTTATATTATAAGGTATTTTCAAATGATACACTGCATATTAGATTATATTATAAGGTATTATCAATGATACACTGCATATTACG
Organism: Lasioglossum lativentre; assembly: GCA_916610255.1. Taxonomy (NCBI): domain Eukaryota; kingdom Metazoa; phylum Arthropoda; class Insecta; order Hymenoptera; family Halictidae; genus Lasioglossum; species Lasioglossum lativentre. Next base: position 366,402 of record CAKAJI010000236.1, on the reverse strand, counting down.
TTATATTATAAGGTATTTTCAAATGATACACTGCATATTAGATTATATTATAAGGTATTATCAATGATACAGTGCATATTGCGTTATATTATAAGGTATTTTCAATAATACACTGCATATTACGTTATACTACAAGACATTTTCAATGATAGACTGCAAATATTACGTTATATTATAAGGGATTTCCAATGAGACACTGCATATTCCGTTATGTTATAAAGTATTTTCAATGATACACTGCATATTGCGTTATATTATAAGGTATTTTCAATAATACACTGCATATTACGTTATATTATAAGGTATTTCGAATGATACACAGCATACTATGTTATATTATAAGGTATTTTCAATGAAACACTGCATATTACGTTATATTATAAGGTATTTCGAATGATACACAGCATACTATGTTATATTATAAGGTATTTTCAATGAAACACTGCATATTACGTTATATTATAAGGGATTTCCAATGAGACACTGCATATTCCGTTATGTTATAAAGTATTTTCAATGATACACTGCATATTACGTTGTATTATAAGGTATTTTCAATGATAGACTGCATGTTACGTTATATTATAAGGTATTTTCAATGATACACTGCATATTACGTTATATTATAAGGTATTTCGAATGATACACAGCATACAATGTTATATTATAAGGTATTTTCAATGAAACACTGCATATTACGTTATATTATAAGGGATTTCCAATGAGACACTGCATAGTCCGTTATATTATAAAGTATTTTTCATGATACACAGCAGATTACGTTATATTATAAGGTATTTTCAATGATACACTGCATATTACACTATTTTATAAGGTATTTTCAATAATACACTGCACATTACGTTATATTATGTGGTATTTTCAATGAGACACTGCATATTCCGTTATATTATAAGGTATTTTCAATGATACACTGCATATTCCGTTATATTATAAGGTATTTTCAATGATAGACTGCATGTTACGTTATATTATAAGGTATTTTCAATGATACACTGCATATTACGTTATATTACAAGGCATTTTCAATGATAGACTGCAAATATTACGTTATATTAGAAGGTATTTTGAACGATACACTGCATATTAGATTATATTATAAGGTATTATCAATGATACAGTGCATATTGCGTTATATTATGTGGTATTTTCAATAATACACTGCATATTACAATATATTATAAGGTATTTCGAATGATACACAGCATACTATGTTATATTATAAGGTATTTTCAATGAAACACTGCACATTACGTTATATTATGTGGTATTTTCAATGAAACACTGCATATTACACTATTTTATAAGGTATTTTCAATAATACACTGCACATTACGTTATATTATAAGGTATTTTCAATGATACACTGCATATTACGTTATATTACAAGGCATTTTCTATGATAGACTGCAAAAATTACGTTATATTATAAGGTATTTTGAACGATACACTGCATATTAGATTATATTATAAGGTATTATCAATGATACAGTGCATATTGCGTTATATTATAAGGTATTTTCAATAATACACTGCATATTACGTTATATTATAAGGTATTTCGAATGATACACAGCATACTATGTTATATTATAAGGTATTTTCAATGTAACACTGCATATTACGTTATATTATAAGGGATTTCCAATGAGACAGTGCATAGTCCGTTATATTATAAAGTATTTTTCATGATACACTGCATATTACGTTATACTACAAGACATTTTCAATGATAGACTGCAAATATTACGTTATATTATAAGGGATTTCCAATGAGACACTGCATATTCCGTTATGTTATAAAGTATTTTCAATGATACACTGCATATTGCGTTATATTATAAGGTATTTTCAATAAAACACTGCATATTACGTTATATTATAAGGTATTAAGAATGATACACAGCATACTATGTTATATTATAAGGTATTTTCAATGAAACACTGCATATTACGTTATATTATAAGGTATTTCGAATGACACACAGCATACTGTGTTATATTATAAGGTATTTTCAATGAAACACTGCATATTACGTTATATTATAAGGGATTTCCAATGAGACACTGCATAGTCCGTTATATTATAAAGTATTTTTCATGATACACAGCATATTACGTTATATTATAAGATATTTTCAATGATACACTGCATATTACGTTATATTACAAGGCATTTTCTATGATAGACTGCAAAAATTACGTTATATTAGAAGGTATTTTGAACGATACACTGCATATTACGTTATATTATAAGGTATTATCAATGATACAGTGCATATTGCGTTATATTATAAGGTATTTTCAATAATACACTGCATATTACGTTATATTATAAGGTATTTTCAATGATAGACTGCATGTTACGTTATATTATAAGGTATATTCAATGATACACTGCATATTACGTTATATTATAAGGTATTTTCAATGATAGACTGCATGTTACGTTATATTATAAGGGATTTTCAATGAGACACTGCATATTCCGTTATATTATAAAGTATTTTCAATGATACACTGCATATTACGTTATATTACAAGGTATTTTCAATGATAGACTGCATGTTACGTTATATTATAAGGTATATTCAATGATACACTGCATATTACGTTATACTACAAGACATTTTCAATGATAGACTGCAAATATTACGTTATATTATAAGGGATTTCCAATGAGACACTGCATATTCCGTTATGTTATAAAGTATTTTCAATGATACACTGCATATTACGTTATATTATAAGGTATTTTCAATGATAGACTGCATGTTACGTTATATTATAAGGTATTTTCAATGATACACTGCATATTACGTTATATTATAAGGTATTTTCAATGATACACTGCATATTACGTTATATTACAAGGCATTTTCAATGATAGACTGCAAATATTACGTTATATTAGAAGGTATTTTGAATGATACACTGCATATTACGTTATATTATAAGGTATTATCAATGATACAGTGCATATTGCGTTATATTATAAGGTATTTTCAATGATACACTGCATATTAGATTATATTATAAGGTATTATCAATGATACAGTGCATATTGCGTTATATTATAAGGTATTTTCAATAATACACTGCATATTACGTTATATTATAAGGTATTTCGAATGATACACAGCATACTATGTTATATTATAAGGTATTTTCAATGAAACACTGCATATTACGTTATATTATAAGGTATTTCGAATGATACACAGCATACAATGTTATATTATAAGGTATTTTCAATGAAACACTGCATATTACGTTATATTATAAGGTATTTCGAATGATACACAGCATACTATGTTATATTATAAGGTATTTTCAATGAAACACTGCATATTACGTTATATTATAAGGGATTTCCAATGAGACACTGCATAGTCCGTTATATTATAAAGTATTTTTCATGATACACAGCATATTACGTTATATTATAAGGTATTTTCAATGATACACTGCATATTACGTTATATTACAAGGCATTTTCTATGATAGACTGCAAAAATTACGTTATATTAGAAGGTATTTTGAACGATACACTGCATATTACGTTATATTATAAGGTATTATCAATGATACAGTGCATATTGCGTTATATTACAAGGTATTTTCAATAATACACTGCATATTACGTTATATTATAAGGTATTTTCAATGATAGACTGCATGTTACGTTATATTATAAGGTATATTCAATGATACACTGCATATTACGTTATATTATAAGGTATTTTCAATGATAGACTGCATGTTACGTTATATTATAAGGGATTTTCAATGAGACACTGCATATTCCGTTATATTATAAAGTATTTTGAATAATACACTGCATATTACGTTATATTACAAGGTATTTTCAATGATAGACTGCATGTTACGTTATATTATAAGGTATATTCAATGATACACTGCATATTACGTTATACTACAAGACATTTTCAATGATAGACTGCAAATATTACGTTATATTATAAGGGATTTCCAATGAGACACTGCATATTCCGTTATGTTATAAAGTATTTTCAATGATACACTGCATATTACGTTGTATTATAAGGTATTTTCAATGATAGACTGCATGTTACGTTATATTATAAGGTATTTTCAATGATACACTGCATATTACGTTATATTATAAGGTATTTTCAATGATACACTGCATATTACGTTATATTACAAGGCATTTTCAATGATAGACTGCAAATATTACGTTATATTAGAAGGTATTTTGAACGATACACTGCATATTACGTTATATTATAAGGTATTATCAATGATACAGTGCATATTGCGTTATATTATAAGGTATTTTCAATGATACACTGCATATTTCATTATATTATAAGGTATTATCAATGATACAGTGCATATTGCGTTATATTATAAGGTATTTTCAATAATACACTGCATATTACGTTATATTATAAGGTATTTCGAATGATACACAGCATACTATGTTATATTATAAGGTATTTTCAATGAAACACTGCATATTACGTTATATTATAAGGTATTTCGAATGATACACAGCATACAATGTTATATTATAAGGTATTTTCAATGAAACACTGCATATTACGTTATATTATAAGGGATTTCCAATGAGACACTGCATAGTCCGTTATATTATAAAGTATTTTTCATGATACACTGCATATTACGTTATATTATAAGGTATTTTCAATGATACACTGCATATTACACTATTTTATAAGGTATTTTCAATAATACACTGCACATTACGTTATATTATGTGGTATTTTCAATGAGACACTGCATATTCCGTTATATTATAAGGTATTTTCAATGATACACTGCATATTACGTTATATTATAAGGTATTTTCAATGATAGACTGCATGTTACGTTATATTATAAGGTATTTTCAATGATACACTGCATATTACGTTATATTACAAGGCATTTTCAATGATAGACTGCAAATATTACGTTATATTAGAAGGTATTTTGAACGATACACTGCATATTAGATTATATTATAAGGTATTATCAATGATACACTGCATATTATGTTATATTATAAGGTATTTTCAATAATACACTGCACATTACGTTATATTATGTGGTATTTTCAATGAGACACTGCATATTCCGTTATGTTATAAAGTATTTTCAATGATACACTGCATATTACGTTATATTATAAGGTATTTTCAATGACAGACTGCATGTTACGTTATGTTATATGGTATTTTCAATGATTCACTGCATATTACGTTATATTATAAGGTATTTTCAATGATACACTGCATATTACGTTATATTACAAGGCATTTTCAATGATAGAGTGCAAAAATTACGTTATATTATAAGGTATTTTGAACGATACACTGCATATTAGATTATATTATAAGGTATTATCAATGATACAGTGCATATTGCGTTATATTATGTGGTATTTTCAATAATACACTGCATATTACGTTATATTATAAGGTATTTCGAATGATACACAGCATACTATGTTATATTATAAGGTAATTTCAATGAAACACTGCATATTACGTTATATTATAAGGGATTTCCAATGAGACACTGCATAGTCCGTTATATTATAAAGTATTTTTCATGATACACTGCATATTACGTTATACTACAAGACATTTTCAATGATAGACTGCAAATATTACGTTATATTATAAGGGATTTCCAATGAGACACTGCATATTCCGTTATATTATAAAGTATTTTCAATGATACACTGCATATTACGTTATATTATAAGGGATTTCCAATGAGACACTGCATAGTCCGTTATATTATAAAGTATTTTTCATGATACACTGCATATTACGTTATACTACAAGACATTTTCAATGATAGACTGCAAATATTACGTTATATTATAAGGGATTTCCAATGAGACACTGCATATTCCGTTATGTTATAAAGTATTTTCAATGATACACTGCATATTACGTTATATTATAAGGTATTTTCAATGATAGACTGCATGTTACGTTATGTTATAAGGTATTTTCAATGATACACTGCATATTACGTTATATTATAAGGTATTTTCAATGATACACTGCATATTACGTTATATTACAAGGCATTTTCAATGATAGACTGCAAATATTACGTTATATTAGAAGGTATTTTGAACGATACACTGCATATTAGATTATATTATAAGGTATTATCAATGATACACTGCATATTATGTTATATTATAAGGTATTTGCAATAATACACTGCACATTACGTTATATTATGTGGTATTTTCAATGAGACACTGCATATTCCGTTATGTTATAAAGTATTTTCAATGATACTCTGCATATTACGTTATATTATAAGGTATTTTCAATGACAGACTGCATGTTACGTTATGTTATATGGTATTTTCAATGATTCACTGCATATTACGTTATATTATAAGGTATTTTCAATGATACACTGCATATTACGTTATATTACAAGGCATTTTCAATGATAGACAGCAAAAATTACGTTATATTATAAGGTATTTTCAATGATACACTGCATATTACACTATTTTATAAGGTATTTTCAATAATACACTGCACATTACGTTATATTATAAGGTATTTTCAATGATACACTGCATATTACGTTATATTACAAGGCATTTTCTATGATAGACTGCAAAAATTACGTTATATTATAAGGTATTTTGAACGATACACTGCATATTAGATTATATTATAAGGTATTATCAATGATACAGTGCATATTGCGTTATATTATAAGGTATTTTCAATAATACACTGCATATTACGTTATATTATAAGGTATTTCGAATGATACACAGCATACTATGTTATATTATAAGGTATTTTCAATGTAACACTGCATATTACGTTATATTATAAGGGATTTCCAATGAGACAGTGCATAGTCCGTTATATTATAAAGTATTTTTCATGATACACTGCATATTACGTTATACTACAAGACATTTTCAATGATAGACTGCAAATATTACGTTATATTATAAGGGATTTCCAATGAGACACTGCATATTCCGTTATGTTATAAAGTATTTTCAATGATACACTGCATATTGCGTTATATTATAAGGTATTTTCAATAAAACACTGCATATTACGTTATATTATAAGGTATTAAGAATGATACACAGCATACTATGTTATATTATAAGGTATTTTCAATGAAACACTGCATATTACGTTATATTATAAGGTATTTCGAATGACACACAGCATACTGTGTTATATTATAAGGTATTTTCAATGAAACACTGCATATTACGTTATATTATAAGGGATTTCCAATGAGACACTGCATAGTCCGTTATATTATAAAGTATTTTTCATGATACACAGCATATTACGTTATATTATAAGATATTTTCAATGATACACTGCATATTACGTTATATTACAAGGCATTTTCTATGATAGACTGCAAAAATTACGTTATATTAGAAGGTATTTTGAACGATACACTGCATATTACGTTATATTATAAGGTATTATCAATGATACACTGCATATTGCGTTATATTATAAGGTATTTTCAATAATACACTGCATATTACGTTATATTATAAGGTATTTTCAATGATAGACTGCATGTTACGTTATATTATAAGGTATATTCAATGATACACTGCATATTACGTTATATTATAAGGTATTTTCAATGATAGACTGCATGTTACGTTATATTATAAGGGATTTTCAATGAGACACTGCATATTCCGTTATATTATAAAGTATTTTGAATAATACACTGCATATTACGTTATATTACAAGGTATTTTCAATGATAGACTGCATGTTACGTTATATTATAAGGTATATTCAATGATACACTGCATATTACGTTATACTACAAGACATTTTCAATGATAGACTGCAAATATTACGTTATATTATAAGGGATTTCCAATGAGACACTGCATATTCCGTTATGTTATAAAGTATTTTCAATGATACACTGCATATTACGTTGTATTATAAGGTATTTTCAATGATAGACTGCATGTTACGTTATATTATAAGGTATTTTCAATGATACACTGCATATTACGTTATATTATAAGGTATTTTCAATGATACACTGCATATTACGTTATATTACAAGGCATTTTCAATGATAGACTGCAAATATTACGTTATATTAGAAGGTATTTTGAATGATACACTGCATATTACGTTATATTATAAGGTATTATCAATGATACAGTGCATATTGCGTTATATTATAAGGTATTTTCAATGATACACTGCATATTAGATTATATTATAAGGTATTATCAATGATACAGTGCATATTGCGTTATATTATAAGGTATTTTCAATAATACACTGCATATTACGTTATATTATAAGGTATTTCGAATGATACACAGCATACTATGTTATATTATAAGGTATTTTCAATGAAACACTGCATATTACATTATATTATAAGGTATTTCGAATGATACACAGCATACAATGTTATATTATAAGGTATTTTCAATGAAACACTGCATATTACGTTATATTATAAGGTATTTCGAATGATACACAGCATACTATGTTATATTATAAGGTATTTTCAATGAAACACTGCATATTACGTTATATTATAAGGGATTTCCAATGAGACACTGCATAGTCCGTTATATTATAAAGTATTTTTCATGATACACAGCATATTACGTTATATTATAAGGTATTTTCAATGATACACTGCATATTACGTTATATTACAAGGCATTTTCTATGATAGACTGCAAAAATTACGTTATATTAGAAGGTATTTTGAACGATACACTGCATATTACGTTATATTATAAGGTATTATCAATGATACAGTGCATATTGCGTTATATTATAAGGTATTTTCAATAATACACTGCATATTACGTTATATTATAAGGTATTTTCAATGATAGACTGCATGTTACGTTATATTATAAGGTATATTCAATGATACACTGCATATTACGTTATATTATAAGGTATTTTCAATGATAGACTGCATGTTACGTTATATTATAAGGGATTTTCAATGAGACACTGCATATTCCGTTATATTATAAGGTATTTTGAATAATACACTGCATATTACGTTATATTACAAGGTATTTTCAATGATAGACTGCATGTTACGTTATATTATAAGGTATATTCAATGATACACTGCATATTACGTTATACTACAAGACATTTTCAATGATAGACTGCAAATATTACGTTATATTATAAGGGATTTCCAATGAGACACTGCATATTCCGTTATGTTATAAAGTATTTTCAATGATACACTGCATATTACGTTGTATTATAAGGTATTTTCAATGATAGACTGCATGTTACGTTATATTATAAGGTATTTTCAATGATACACTGCATATTACGTTATATTATAAGGTATTTTCAATGATACACTGCATATTACGTTATATTACAAGGCATTTTCAATGATAGACTGCAAATATTACGTTATATTAGAAGGTATTTTGAACGATACACTGCATATTACGTTATATTATAAGGTATTATCAATGATACAGTGCATATTGCGTTATATTATAAGGTATTTTCAATGATACACTGCATATTACGTTATATTATAAGGTATTATCAATGATACAGTGCATATTGCGTTATATTATAAGGTATTTTCAATAATACACTGCATATTACGTTATATTATAAGGTATTTCGAATGATACACAGCATACTATGTTATATTATAAGGTATTTTCAATGAAACACTGCATATTACGTTATATTATAAGGTATTTCGAATGATACACAGCATACAATGTTATATTATAAGGTATTTTCAATGAAACACTGCATATTACGTTATATTATAAGGGATTTCCAATGAGACACTGCATAGTCCGTTATATTATAAAGTATTTTTCATGATACACTGCATATTACGTTATATTATAAGGTATTTTCAATGATACACTGCATATTACACTATTTTATAAGGTATTTTCAATAATACACTGCACATTACGTTATATTATGTGGTATTTTCAATGAGACACTGCATATTCCGTTATATTATAAGGTATTTTCAATGATACACTGCATATTCCGTTATATTATAAGGTATTTTCAATGATAGACTGCATGTTACGTTATATTATAAGGTATTTTCAATGATACACTGCATATTACGTTATATTACAAGGCATTTTCAATGATAGACTGCAAATATTACGTTATATTAGAAGGTATTTTGAACGATACACTGCATATTAGATTATATTATAAGGTATTATCAATGATACACTGCATATTATGTTATATTATAAGGTATTTTCAATAATACACTGCACATTACGTTATATTATGTGGTATTTTCAATGAGACACTGCATATTCCGTTATGTTATAAAGTATTTTCAATGATACACTGCATATTACGTTATATTATAAGGTATTTTCAATGATAGACTGCATGTTACGTTATGTTATATGGTATTTTCAATGATTCACTGCATATTACGTTATATTATAAGGTATTTTCAATGATACACTGCATATTACGTTATATTACAAGGCATTTTCAATGATAGAGTGCAAAAATTACGTTATATTATAAGGTATTTTGAACGATACACTGCATATTAGATTATATTATAAGGTATTATCAATGATACAGTGCATATTGCGTTATATTATGTGGTATTTTCAATAATACACTGCATATTACGTTATATTATAAGGTATTTCGAATGATACACAGCATACTATGTTATATTATAAGGTATTTTCAATGAAACACTGCATATTACGTTATATTATAAGGGATTTCCAATGAGACACTGCATAGTCCGTTATATTATAAAGTATTTTTCATGATACACTGCATATTACGTTATATTACAAGACATTTTCAATGATAGACTGCAAATATTACGTTATATTATAAGGGATTTCCAATGAGACACTGCATATTCCGTTATATTATAAAGTATTTTCAATGATACACTGCATATTACGTTATATTATAAGGGATTTCCAATGAGACACTGCATAGTCCGTTATATTATAAAGTATTTTTCATGATACACTGCATATTACGTTATACTACAAGACATTTTCAATGATAGACTGCAAATATTACGTTATATTATAAGGGATTTCCAATGAGACACTGCATATTCCGTTATGTTATAAAGTATTTTCAATGATACACTGCATATTACGTTATATTATAAGGTATTTTCAATGATAGACTGCATGTTACGTTATGTTATAAGGTATTTTCAATGATACACTGCATATTACGTTATATTATAAGGTATTTTCAATGATACACTGCATATTACGTTATATTACAAGGCATTTTCAATGATAGACTGCAAATATTACGTTATATTAGAAGGTATTTTGAACGATACACTGCATATTAGATTATATTATAAGGTATTATCAATGATACACTGCATATTATGTTATATTATAAGGTATTTGCAATAATACACTGCACATTACGTTATATTATGTGGTATTTTCAATGAGACACTGCATATTCCGTTATGTTATAAAGTATTTTCAATGATACTCTGCATATTACGTTATATTATAAGGTATTTTCAATGACAGACTGCATGTTACGTTATGTTATATGGTATTTTCAATGATTCACTGCATATTACGTTATATTATAAGGTATTTTCAATGATACACTGCATATTACGTTATATTACAAGGCATTTTCAATGATAGAGTGCAAAAATTACGTTATATTATAAGGTATTTTGAACGATACACTGCATATTAGATTATATTATAAGGTATTATCAATGATACAGTGCATATTGCGTTATATTATGTGGTATTTTCAATAATACACTGCATATTACGTTATATTATAAGGTATTTCGAATGATACACAGCATACTATGTTATATTATAAGGTATTTTCAATGAAACACTGCATATTACGTTATATTATAAGGGATTTCCAATGAGACACTGCATAGTCCGTTATATTATAAAGTATTTTTCATGATACACTGCATATTACGTTATACTACAAGACATTTTCAATGATAGACTGCAAATATTACGTTATATTATAAGGGATTTCCAATGAGACACTGCATATTCCGTTATGTTATAAAGTATTTTCAATGATACACTGCATATTACGTTATATTATAAGGGATTTCCAATGAGACACTGCATAGTCCGTTATATTATAAAGTATTTTTCATGATACACTGCATATTACGTTATACTACAAGACATTTTCAATGATAGACTGCAAATATTACGTTATATTATAAGGGATTTCCAATGAGACACTGCATATTCCGTTATGTTATAAAGTATTTTCAATGATACACTGCATATTACGTTATATTATAAGGTATTTTCAATGATAGACTGCATGTTACGTTATGTTATAAGGTATTTTCAATGATACACTGCATATTACGTTATATTATAAGGTATTTTCAATGATACACTGCATATTACGTTATATTACAAGGCATTTTCAATGATAGACTGCAAATATTACGTTATATTAGAAGGTATTTTGAACGATACACTGCATATTAGATTATATTATAAGGTATTATCAATGATACACTGCATATTATGTTATATTATAAGGTATTTGCAATAATACACTGCACATTACGTTATATTATGTGGTATTTTCAATGAGACACTGCATATTCCGTTATATTATAAAGTATTTTCAAAGATACACTGCATATTACATTATATTATAAGGTATTTTGAATAATACACTGCATATTACGTTATATTATAAGGTATTTTCTATGATAGACTGCATGTTACGTTATATTATAAGGTATTTTCAATGATACACTGCATATTACGTTATACTACAAGACATTTTCAATGATAGACTGCAAATATTACGTTATATTATAAGGGATTTCCAATGAGACACTGCATATTCCGTTATGTTATAAAGTATTTTCAATGATACTCTGCATATTACGTTATATTATAAGGTATTTTCAATGACAGACTGCATGTTACGTTATGTTATAAGGTATTTTCAATGATACACTGCATATTACGTTATATTATAAGGTATTTTCAATGATACACTGCATATTACGTTATATTACAAGGCATTTTCTATGATAGACTGCAAAAATTACGTTATATTATAAGGTATTTTGAACGATACACTGCATATTAGATTATATTATAAGGTATTATCAATGATACAGTGCATATTGCGTTATATTATAAGGTATTTTCAATAATACACTGCATATTACGTTATATTATAAGGTATTTCGAATGATACACAGCATACTATGTTATATTCTAAGGTATTTTCAATGAAACACTGCATATTACGTTATATTATAAGGGATTTCCAATGAGACACTGCATAGTCCGTTATATTATAAAGTATTTTTCATGGTACACTGCATATTACGTTATACTACAAGACATTTTCAATGATAGACTGCAAATATTACGTTATATTATAAGGGATTTCCAATGAGACACTGCATATTCCGTTATGTTATAAAGTATTTTCAATGATACACTGCATATTACGTTATATTATAAGGTATTTTCAATGACAGACTGCATGTTACGTTATGTTATAAGGTATTATCAATGATACACTGCATATTACGTTATATTATAAGGTATTTTCAATGATACACTGCATATTACGTTATATTACAAGGCATTTTCTATGATAGACTGCAAAAATTACGTTATATTATAAGGTATTTTGAACGATACACTGCATATTAGATTATATTATAAGGTATTATCAATGATACAGTGCATATTGCGTTATATTATAAGGTATTTTCAATAATACACTGCATATTACGTTATATTATAAGGTATTTCGAATGATACACAGCATACTATGTTATATTCTAAGGTATTTTCAATGAAACACTGCATATTACGTTATATTATAAGGGATTTCCAATGAGACACTGCATAGTCCGTTATATTATAAAGTATTTTTCATGATACACTGCATATTACGTTATACTACAAGACATTTTCAATGATAGACTGCAAATATTACGTTATATTATAAGGGATTTCCAATGAGACACTGCATATTCCGTTATGTTATAAAGTATTTTCAATGATAGACTGCATGTTACGTTATATTATAAGGTATTTTCAATAATACACTGCATATTACGTTATATTATAAGGTATTTCGAATGATACACAGCATACTATGTTATATTATAAGGTATTTTCAATGAAACACTGCATATTACGTTATATTATAAGGGATTTCCAATGAGACACTGCATATTCCGTTATGTTATAAAGTATTTTCATTGATACACTGCATATTACGTTATATTATAAAGTATTTTCAACGATAGACTGCATGTTACGTTATGTTATAAGGTATTTTCAATGATACACTGCATATTACGTTATATTATAAGGTATTTTCAATGATAGACTGCATATTACGTTATATTACAAGGCATTTTCAATGATACACTGCAAATATTACGTTATATTAGAAGGTATTTTGAACGATACACTGCATATTAGATTATATTATAAGGTATGATCAATGATACACTGCATATTATGTTATATTATAAGGTATTTTCAATAATACACTGCACATTACGTTATATTATAAGGTATTTTCAATGATACACTGCATATTACGTTATATTGCAAGGCATTTTCAATGATAGACTGCAAATATTACGTTATATTATAAGGTATTTTGAACGATACACTGCATATTAGATTATATTATAAGGTATTATCAATGATACACTGCATATTGCGTTATATTAGAAGGTATTTTCAATAATACACTGCATATTACGTTATATTATAAGGTATTTCGAATGATACACAGCATACTATGTTATATTATAAGGTATTTTCAATGATACACTGCATATTACACTATTTTATAAGGTATTTTCAATAATACACTGCACATTACGTTATATTATGTGGTATTATCAATGAGACACTGCATATTCCGTTGTATTATAAAGTATTTTCAATGATAGACTGCATGTTACGTTATATTATAAGGTATTTTCAATGATACACTGCATATTACGTTATATTATAAGGTATTTTCAATGATACACTGCATATTACGTTATATTACAAGGCATTTTCAATGATAGACTGCAAATATTACGTTATATTAGAAGGTATTTTGAATGATACACTGCATATTAGATTATATTATAAGGTATTATCAATGATACACTGCATATTGCGTTATATTATAAGGTATTTTCAATAATACACTGCATATTACGTTATATTATAAGGTATTTCGAATGATACACAGCATACTATGTTATATTATAAGGTATTTTCAATGATACACTGCATGTTACGTTATATTATAAGGTATTTTCAATGATACACTGCATATTACGTTATATTATAAGGTATTTTCAATGATACACTGCATATTACGTTATATTATAAGGGATTTTCAATGAGACACTGCATATTCCGTTATATTATAAGGTATTTTCAATGATACACTGCATATTACGTTATATTATAAGGTATTTTCAATGATACACTGCATATTACGTTATATTATAAGGGATTTTCAATGAGACACTGCATATTCCGTTATATTATAAAGTATTTTCAATGATACACAGCATATTTCATTATATTATAAGGTATTTTCAATAATACACTGCATATTACGTTATATTATAAGGTATTTTCAATGATAGACTGCATATTACGATATATTATAAGGTATTTTCAATGATACACTGCATATTACGTTATATTATAAGGTATTTTCAATGATACACAGCATACTATGTTATATTATAAAGTATTTTCAATGATACACTGCATATTACGTTATATTATAAGGTATTTTCAATAATACACTGCATATTACGTTATATTATAAGGTATTTCGAATGATACACAGCATACTATGTTATATTATAAGGTATTTTCAATGATACACTGCATATTACACTATTTTATAAGGTATTTTCAATAATACACTGCACATTACGTTATATTATGTGGTATTATCAATGAGACACTGCATATTCCGTTGTATTATAAAGTATTTTCAATGATAGACTGCATGTTACGTTATATTATAAGGGATTTTCAATGAGACACTGCATATTCCGTTATATTATAAGGTATTTTCAATAATACACTGCACATTACGTTATATTATGTGGTATTATCAATGAGACACTGCATATTCCGTTATATTATAAAGTATTTTCAATGATACACTGCATATTACATTATATTATAAGGTATTTTGAATAATACACTGCATATTACGTTATATTATAAGGTATTTTCAATGATAGACTGCATGTTACGTTATATTACAAGGCATTTTCAATGATAGACTGCAAATATTACGTTATATTAGAAGGTATTTTGAACGATACACTGCATATTAGATTATATTATAAGGTATTATCAATGATACACTGCATATTATGTTATATTATAAGGTATTTTCAATAATACACTGCACATTACGTTATATTATGTGGTATTTTCAATGAGACACTGCATATTCCGTTATATTATAAAGTATTTTCAATGATACACTGCATATTACATTATATTATAAGGTATTTTGAATAATACACTGCATATTACGTTATATTATAAGGTATTTTCAATGATAGACTGCATGTTACGTTATATTATAAGGTATTTTCAATGATACACTGCATATTACGTTATATTATAAGGTATTTTCAATGATACACTGCATATTACGTTATATTATAAGGGATTTTCAATGAGACACTGCATATTCCGTTATATTATAAAGTATTTTCAATGATACACAGCATATTTCATTATATTATAAGGTATTTTCAATAATACACTGCATACTATGTTATATTATAAAGTATTTTCAATGATACACTGCATATTACGTTATATTATAAGGTATTTTCAATGATACACTGCATATTACGTTATAATATAAGGTATTTTCAATGATAGACTGCATGTTACGTTATATTATAAGGTATTTTCAATGACAGACTGCATGTTACGTTATGTTATAAGGTATTATCAATGATACACTGCATATTACGTTATATTATAAGGTATTTTCAATGATACACTGCATATTACGTTATATACAAGGCATTTTCTATGATAGACTGCAAAAATTACGTTATATTATAAGGTATTTTGAACGATACACTGCATATTAGATTATATTATAAGGTATTATCAATGATACAGTGCATATTGCGTTATATTATAAGGTATTTTCAATAATACACTGCATATTACGTTATATTATAAGGTATTTCGAATGATACACAGCATACTATGTTATATTCTAAGGTATTTTCAATGAAACACTGCATATTACGTTATATTATAAGGGATTTCCAATGAGACACTGCATAGTCCGTTATATTATAAAGTATTTTTCATGGTACACTGCATATTACGTTATACTACAAGACATTTTCAATGATAGACTGCAAATATTACGTTATATTATAAGGGATTTCCAATGAGACACTGCATATTCCGTTATGTTATAAAGTATTTTCAATGATACTCTGCATATTACGTTATATTATAAGGTATTTTCAATGACAGACTGCATGTTACGTTATGTTATAAGGTATTATCAATGATACACTGCATATTACGTTATATTATAAGGTATTTTCAATGATACACTGCATATTACGTTATATTACAAGGCATTTTCTATGATAGACTGCAAAAATTACGTTATATTATAAGGTATTTTGAACGATACACTGCATATTAGATTATATTATAAGGTATTATCAATGATACAGTGCATATTGCGTTATATTATAAGGTATTTTCAATAATACACTGCATATTACGTTATATTTTAAGGTATTTTCAATGATACACAGCATACTATGTTATATTCTAAGGTATTTTCAATGAAACACTGCATATTACGTTATATTATAAGGGATTTCCAATGAGACACTGCATAGTCCGTTATATTATAAAGTATTTTTCATGATACACTGCATATTACGTTATACTACAAGACATTTTCAATGATAGACTGCAAATATTACGTTATATTATAAGGGATTTCCAATGAGACACTGCATATTCCGTTATGTTATAAGGTATTTTCAATGATAGACTGCATGTTACGTTATATTATAAGGTATTTTCAATAATACACTGCATATTACGTTATATTATAAGGTATTTCGAATGATACACAGCATACTATGTTATATTATAAGGTATTTTCAATGAAACACTGCATATTACGTTATATTATAAGGGATTTCCAATGAGACACTGCATATTCCGTTATGTTATAAAGTATTTTCATTGATACACTGCATATTACGTTATATTATAAAGTATTTTCAACGATAGACTGCATGTTACGTTATGTTATAAGGTATTTTCAATGATACACTGCATATTACGTTATATTATAAGGTATTTTCAATGATAGACTGCATATTACGTTATATTACAAGGCATTTTCAATGATACACTGCAAATATTACGTTATATTAGAAGGTATTTTGAACGATACACTGCATATTAGATTATATTATAAGGTATGATCAATGATACACTGCATATTATGTTATATTATAAGGTATTTTCAATAATACACTGCACATTACGTTATATTATAAGGTATTTTCAATGATACACTGCATATTACGTTATATTGCAAGGCATTTTCAATGATAGACTGCAAAAATTACGTTATATTATAAGGTATTTTGAACGATACACTGCATATTAGATTATATTATAAGGTATTATCAATGATACACTGCATATTGCGTTATATTAGAAGGTATTTTCAATAATACACTGCATATTACGTTATATTATAAGGTATTTCGAATGATACACAGCATACTATGTTATATTATAAGGTATTTTCAATGATACACTGCATATTACACTATTTTATAAGGTATTTTCAATAATACACTGCACATTACGTTATATTATGTGGTATTATCAATGAGACACTGCATATTCCGTTGTATTATAAAGTATTTTCAATGATAGACTGCATGTTACGTTATATTATAAGGTATTTTCAATGATACACTGCATATTACGTTATATTATAAGGTATTTTCAATGATACACTGCATATTACGTTATATTACAAGGCATTTTCAATGATAGACTGCAAATATTACGTTATATTAGAAGGTATTTTGAACGATACACTGCATATTAGATTATATTATAAGGTATTATCAATGATACACTGCATATTGCGTTATATTATAAGGTATTTTCAATAATACACTGCATATTACGTTATATTATAAGGTATTTCGAATGATACACAGCATACTATGTTATATTATAAGGTATTTTCAATGATACACTGCATGTTACGTTATATTATAAGGTATTTTCAATGATACACTGCATATTACGTTATATTATAAGGTATTTTCAATGATACACTGCATATTACGTTATATTATAAGGGATTTTCAATGAGACACTGCATATTCCGTTATATTATAAGGTATTTTCAATGATACACTGCATATTACGTTATATTATAAGGTATTTTCAATGATACACTGCATATTACGTTATATATTAAGGGATTTTCAATGAGACACTGCATATTCCGTTATATTATAAAGTATTTTCAATGATACACAGCATATTTCATTATATTATAAGGTATTTTCAATAATACACTGCATATTACGTTATATTATAAGGTATTTTCAATGATAGACTGCATATTACGATATATTATAAGGTATTTTCAATGATACACTGCATATTACGTTATATTATAAGGTATTTTCAATGATACACAGCATACTATGTTATATTATAAAGTATTTTCAATGATACACTGCATATTACGTTATATTATAAGGTATTTTCAATAATACACTGCATATTACGTTATATTATAAGGTATTTCGAATGATACACAGCATACTATGTTATATTATAAGGTATTTTCAATGATACACTGCATATTACACTATTTTATAAGGTATTTTCAATAATACACTGCACATTACGTTATATTATGTGGTATTATCAATGAGACACTGCATATTCCGTTGTATTATAAAGTATTTTCAATGATAGACTGCATGTTACGTTATATTATAAGGGATTTTCAATGAGACACTGCATATTCCGTTATATTATAAGGTATTTTCAATAATACACTGCACATTACGTTATATTATGTGGTATTATCAATGAGACACTGCATATTCCGTTATATTATAAAGTATTTTCAATGATACACTGCATATTACATTATATTATAAGGTATTTTGAATAATACACTGCATATTACGTTATATTATAAGGTATTTTCAATGATAGACTGCATGTTACGTTATATTACAAGGCATTTTCAATGATAGACTGCAAATATTACGTTATATTAGAAGGTATTTTGAACGATACACTGCATATTAGATTATATTATAAGGTATTATCAATGATACACTGCATATTATGTTATATTATAAGGTATTTTCAATAATACACTGCACATTACGTTATATTATGTGGTATTTTCAATGAGACACTGCATATTCCGTTATATTATAAAGTATTTTCAATGATACACTGCATATTACATTATATTATAAGGTATTTTGAATAATACACTGCATATTACGTTATATTATAAGGTATTTTCAATGATAGACTGCATGTTACGTTATATTATAAGGTATTTTCAATGATACACTGCATATTACGTTATATTATAAGGTATTTTCAATGATACACTGCATATTACGTTATATTATAAGGGATTTTCAATGAGACACTGCATATTCCGTTATATTATAAAGTATTTTCAATGATACACAGCATATTTCATTATATTATAAGGTATTTTCAATAATACACTGCATACTATGTTATATTATAAAGTATTTTCAATGATACACTGCATATTACGTTATATTATAAGGTATTTTCAATGATACACTGCATATTACGTTATATTATAAGGTATTTTCAATGATAGACTGCATGTTACGTTATATTATAAGGTATTTTCAATGATACACTGCATATTACGTTATATTATAAGGGATTTCCAATGAGACACTGCATATTCCGTTATATTATAAGGTATTTTCAATGATACATTGCATATTACGTTATATTATAAGGTATTTTAAATGATAATCTGCATATTACGTTATATTATAAGGTATTTTAAATGATAATCTGCATATTACGTTATATTATAAGGTATTTTCAATGATACACTGCATATTACGTTATATTACAAGGCATTTTCAATGATAGACTGCATATTACGTTATATCATAAGGTATTTTCAATGATAGACTGCAAATATTACGTTATATTATAAGGTATTTTGAACAATACACTGCATATTAGATTATATTATAAGGTATTTTCAATGATACACTGCATATTGCGTTATATTATAAGGTATTTTCAATAATACACTGCATATTACGTTATATTACAAGACATTTTCAATGATAGACTGCAAATATTACGTTATATTATTAGGTATTTTCAATGATACACAGCATATTACGTTATATTATAAGGCATTTTCAATGATACACTGCATATTACGTTATATTATAAGGTATTTTCAATGATACACAGCATACTATGTTATATTATAAAGTATTTTCAATGATACACTGCATATTACGTTATTTTATAAGGTATTTTCAATAATACACTGCACATTACGTTATATTATGTGGTATTTTCAATGAGACACTGCATATTCCGTTATATTATAAGGTATTTTCAATGATACACTGCATATTACAATATTTTATAAGGTATTTTCAATAATACACTGCACATTACGTTATATTATGTGGTATTTTCAATGAGACACTGCATATTCCGTTATATTATAAAGTATTTTCAATGATACACTGCATATTACATTATATTATAAGGTATTTTGAATAATACACTGCATATTACGTTATATTATAAGGGATTTTCAATGAGACACTGCATATTCCGTTATATTATAAAGTATTTTCAATGATACACTGCATATTTCATTATATTATAAGGTATTTTCAATAATACACTGCATATTACGTTATATTATAAGGTATTTTCAATGATAGACTGCATATTACGTTATATTATAAGGTATTTTCAATGATACACTGCATATTACGTTATATTATAAGGTATTTTCAATGATACACAGCATACTATGTTATATTATAAGGTATTTTCAATGATACACTGCATATTACGTTATATTATAAGGTATTTTCAATGATACACTGCATATTACGTTATATTATAAGGTATTTTCAATGATAGACTGCATGTTACGTTATATTATAAGGTATTTTCAATGATACACTGCATATTACGTTATATTATAAGGGATTTCCAATGAGACACTGCATATTCCGTTATATTATAAGGTATTTTCAATGATACATTGCATATTACGTTATATTATAAGGTATTTTAAATGATAATCTGCATATTACGTTATATTATAAGGTATTTTAAATGATAATCTGCATATTACGTTATATTATAAGGTATTTTCAATGATACACTGCATATTACGTTATATTACAAGGCATTTTCAATGATAGACTGCATATTACGTTATATCATAAGGTATTTTCAATGATAGACTGCAAATATTACGTTATATTATAAGGTATTTTGAACAATACACTGCATATTAGATTATATTATAAAGTATTTTCAATGATACACTCCATATTGCGTTATATTATAAGGTATTTTCAATAATACACTGCATATTACGTTATATTACAAGGCATTTTCAATGATAGACTGCAAATATTACGTTATATTATAAGGTATGTTGAACGATACACTGCATACTATGTTATATTATAAGCCATTTTCAATGATAGACTGCAAATATTACGTTATATAATATGGTATTTTGAATGATACACTGCATATTAGATTATATTATAAGATATTTGCAATGATACACTGCATATTACGTTATATTATAAGGTATTTTCAATGATACACAGCATATTACGTTATATTATAAGGCATTTTCAATGATAGACTGCAAATATTACGTTATATAATATGGTATTTTGAATGATACACTACATATTAGATTATATTATAAGATATTTGCAACGATACACTGCATATTACGTTATATTATAAGGTATTTTCAATGATGCACAGCATATTACGTTATATCATAAGGCATTTTCAATGATACACTGCACATTACGTTATATTATGTCGTATTTTCAATGAGACACTGCATATTCCGTTATATTATAAAGTATTTTCAATGATACACTGCATATTACATTATATTATAAGGTATTTAGAATAATACACTGCATATTACGTTATATTCTAAGGTATTTTCAATCATAGACTGCATGTTACGTTATATTATAAGGTATTTTCAATGATACACTCCATATTGCGTTATATTATAAGGTATTTTCAATAATACACTGCATATTACGTTATATTACAAGGCATTTTCAATGATAGACTGCAAATATTACGTTATATTATAAGGTATGTTGAACGATACACTGCATATTAGATTATATTATAAGGTATTTTCAATGATACACAGCATACTATGTTATATTATAAGCCATTTTCAATGATAGACTGCAAATATTACGTTATATAATATGGTATTTTGAATGATACACTGCATATTAGATTATATTATAAGGTATTTTCAATGATAAACTACGCTATATTATAAGGTATTTTCAATGATACACTGCATATTACGCTATATTATAAGGTATTTTCAATGATACACTGTATATTACGTTATATTACATGGTATTTTCTATGATACACTGCATATTACGTTATATTATAAGGTATTGCCAATGATACACTGCATATTACGTTATATTATAAGGTATTTTCAATGATACACTGCATATTCCGTTATATTATAAAGTATTTTCAATGATACACTGCATATTTCATTATATTATAAGGTATTTTCAATAATACACTGCATATTACGTTATATTATAAGGTATTTTCAATGATAGACTGCATATTACGATATATTATAAGGTATTTTCAATGATACACTGCATATTACGTTATATTATAAGGTATTTTCAATGATACACAGCATACTATGTTATATTATAAAGTATTTTCAATGATACACTGCATATTACGTTATATTATAAAGTATTTTCAATGATAATCTGCATATTACGTTATATTATAAGGTATTTTCAATGATACGCTGCATATTACGTTATATTACAAGGCATTTTCAATGATAGACTGCATATTACGTTATATCATAAGGTATTTTCAATGATACACTGCATATTACGTTATATTATAAGGTATTTTCAATGATACACAGCATACTATGTTATATTATAAAGTATTTTCAATGATACACTGCATATTACGTTATTTTATAAGGTATTTTCAATAATACACTGCACATTACGTTATATTATGTGGTATTTTCAATGAGACACTGCATATTCCGTTATATTATAAGGTATTTTCAATGATACACTGCATATTACAATATTTTATAAGGTATTTTCAATAATACACTGCACATTACGTTATATTATGTGGTATTTTCAATGAGACACTGCATATTCCGTTATATTATAAAGTATTTTCAATGATACACTGCATATTACATTATATTATAAGGTATTTAGAATAATACACTGCATATTACGTTATACTATAAGGGATTTTCAATGAGACACTGCATATTCCGTTATATTATAAAGTATTTTCAATGATACACTGCATATTTCATTATATTATAAGGTATTTTCAATAATACACTGCATATTACGTTATATTATAAGGTATTTTCAATGATAGACTGCATATTACGATATATTATAAGGTATTTTCAATGATACACTGCATATTACGTTATATTATAAGGTATTTTCAATGATACACAGCATACTATGTTATATTATAAAGTATTTTCAATGATACACTGCATATTACGTTATATTATAAGGTATTTTCAATGATACACTGCATATTACGTTATATTATAAGGTATTTTCAATGATAGACTGCATATTACGTTATATTATAAGGTATTTTCAATGATACACTGCATATTACGTTATATTATAAGGGATTTCCAATGAGACACTGCATATTACGTTATATTATAAGGTATTTTCAATGATACATTGCATATTACGTTATATTATAAGGTATTTTAAATGATAATCTGCATATTACGTTATATTATAAGGTATTTTAAATGATAATCTGCATATTACGTTATATTATAAGGTATTTTCAATGATACACTGCATATTACGTTATATTACAAGGCATTTTCAATGATAGACTGCATATTACGTTATATCATAAGGTATTTTCAATGATAGACTGCAAATATTACGTTATATTATAAGGTATTTTGAACAATACACTGCATATTAGATTATATTATAAGGTATTTTCAATGATACACTCCATATTGCGTTATATTATAAGGTATTTTCAATAATACACTGCATATTACGTTATATTACAAGGCATTTTCAATGATAGACTGCAAATATTACGTTATATTATAAGGTATGTTGAACGATACACTGCATACTATGTTATATTATAAGCCATTTTCAATGATAGACTGCAAATATTACGTTATATAATATGGTATTTTGAATGATACACTGCATATTAGATTATATTATAAGATTTTTTCAATGATACACTGCATATTACGTTATATTATAAGGTATTTTCAATGATACACAGCATATTACGTTATATTATAAGGCATTTTCAATGATAGACTGCAAATATTACGTTATATAATATGGTATTTTGAATGATACACTACATATTAGATTATATTATAAGATATTTGCAACGATACACTGCATATTACGTTATATTATAAGGTATTTTCAATGATGCACAGCATATTACGTTATATCATAAGGCATTTTCAATGATACACTGCACATTACGTTATATTATGTCGTATTTTCAATGAGACACTGCATATTCCGTTATATTATAAAGTATTTTCAATGATACACTGCATATTACATTATATTATAAGGTATTTAGAATAATACACTGCATATTACGTTATATTATAAGGTATTTTCAATGATAGACTGCATGTTACGTTATATTATAAGGTATTTTCAATGATACACTCCATATTGCGTTATATTATAAGGTATTTTCAATAATACACTGCATATTACGTTATATTACAAGGCATTTTCAATGATAGACTGCAAATATTACGTTATATTATAAGGTATTTTGAACGATACACTGCATATTAGATTATATTATAAGGTATTTTCAATGATACACAGCATACTATGTTATATTATAAGCCATTTTCAATGATAGACTGCAAATATTACGTTATATAATATGGTATTTTGAATGATACACTGCATATTAGATTATATTATAAGGTATTTTCAATGATAAACTACGCTATATTATAAGGTATTTTCAATGATACACTGCATATTACGCTATATTATAAGGTATTTTCAATGATACACTGTATATTACGTTATATTACATGGTATTTTCTATGATACACTGCATATTACGTTATATTATAAGGTATTGCCAATGATACACTGCATATTACGTTATATTATAAGGTATTTTCAATGATACACTGCATATTCCGTTATATTATAAAGTATTTTCAATGATACACTGCATATTTCATTATATTATAAGGTATTTTCAATAATACACTGCATATTACGTTATATTATAAGGTATTTTCAATGATAGACTGCATATTACGTTATATTATAAGGTATTTTCAATGATACACTGCATATTACGTTATATTATAAGGTATTTTCAATGATACACAGCATACTATGTTATATTATAAAGTATTTTCAATGATACACTGCATATTACGTTATATTATAAAGTATTTTCAATGATAATCTGCATATTACGTTATATTATAAGGTATTTTCAATGATACGCTGCATATTACGTTATATTACAAGGCATTTTCAATGATAGACTGCATATTACGTTATATCATAAGGTATTTTCAATGATAGACTGCAAATATTACGTTATATTATAAGGTATTTTGAACAATACACTGCATATTAGATTATATTATAAGGTATTTTCAATGATACACTCCATATTGCGTTATATTATAAGGTATTTTCAATAATACACTGCATATTACATTATTTTATAATGTATTTTCAATAATACACTGCATATTACGTTATATTATAAGGTATTTTCAATGATACACTGCATATTACATTATTTTATAAGGTATTTTCAATAATACACTGCACATTACGTTATATTATGTGGTATTTTCAATGAGACACTGCATATTCCGTTATATTATAAAGTATTTTCAATGATACACTGCATATTACATTATATTATAAGGTATTTAGAATAATACACTGCATATTACGTTATATTATAAGGTATTTTCAATGATAGACTGCATATTACGTTATATTATAAGGTATTTTCAATGATACACAGCATACTATGTTATATTATAAAGTATTTTCAATGATACACTGCATATTACGTTATATTATAAGGTATTTTCAATGATACACTGCATATTACGTTATATTATAAGGTATTTTCAATGATAGACTGCATGTTACATTATATTATAAGGTATTTTCAATGATACACTGCATATTACGTTATATTATAAGGGATTTCCAATGAGACACTGCATATTCCGTTATATTATAAGGTATTTTCAATGATACATTGCATATTACGTTATATTATAAGGTATTTTAAATGATAATCTGCATATTACGTTATATTATAAGGTATTTTAAATGATAATCTGCATATTACGTTATATTATAAGGTATTTTCAATGATACACTGCATATTACGTTATATTACAAGGCATTTTCAATGATAGACTGCATATTACGTTATATCATAAGGTATTTTCAATGATAGACTGCAAATATTACGTTATATTATAAGGTATTTTGAACAATACACTGCATATTAGATTATATTATAAGGTATTTTCAATGATACACTGCATATTGCGTTATATTATAAGGTATTTTCAATAATACACTGCATATTACGTTATATTACAAGACATTTTCAATGATAGACTGCAAATATTACGTTATATTATTAGGTATTTTCAATGATACACAGCATATTACGTTATATTATAAGGCATTTTCAATGATACACTGCATATTACGTTATATTATAAGGTATTTTCAATGATACACAGCATACTATGTTATATTATAAAGTATTTTCAATGATACACTGCATATTACGTTATTTTATAAGGTATTTTCAATAATACACTGCACATTACGTTATATTATGTGGTATTTTCAATGAGACACTGCATATTCCGTTATATTATAAGGTATTTTCAATGATACACTGCATATTACATTATTTTATAAGGTATTTTCAATAATACACTGCACATTACGTTATATTATGTGGTATTTTCAATGAGACACTGCATATTCCGTTATATTATAAAGTATTTTCAATGATACACTGCATATTACATTATATTATAAGGTATTTTGAATAATACACTGCATATTACGTTATATTATAAGGGATTTTCAATGAGACACTGCATATTCCGTTATATTATAAAGTATTTTCAATGATACACTGCATATTTCATTATATTATAAGGTATTTTCAATAATACACTGCATATTACGTTATATTATAAGGTATTTTCAATGATAGACTGCATATTACGTTATATTATAAGGTATTTTCAATGATACACTGCATATTACGTTATATTATAAGGTATTTTCAATGATACACAGCATACTATGTTATATTATAAGGTATTTTCAATGATACACTGCATATTACGTTATATTATAAGGTATTTTCAATGATACACTGCATATTACGTTATATTATAAGGTATTTTCAATGATAGACTGCATGTTACGTTATATTATAAGGTATTTTCAATGATACACTGCATATTACGTTATATTATAAGGGATTTCCAATGAGACACTGCATATTCCGTTATATTATAAGGTATTTTCAATGATACATTGCATATTACGTTATATTATAAGGTATTTTAAATGATAATCTGCATATTACGTTATATTATAAGGTATTTTAAATGATAATCTGCATATTACGTTATATTATAAGGTATTTTCAATGATACACTGCATATTACGTTATATTACAAGGCATTTTCAATGATAGACTGCATATTACGTTATATTATAAGGTATTTTCAATGATAGACTGCAAATATTACGTTATATTATAAGGTATTTTGAACAATACACTGCATATTAGATTATATTATAAGGTATTTTCAATGATACACTCCATATTGCGTTATATTATAAGGTATTTTCAATAATACACTGCATATTACGTTATATTACAAGACATTTTCAATGATAGACTGCAAATATTACGTTATATTATTAGGTATTTTCAATGATACACTGCATATTACGTTATACTATAAGGGATTTTCAATGAGACAATGCATATTCCGTTATATTATAAAGTATTTTCAATGATACACTGCATATTTCATTATATTATAAGGTATTTTCAATAATACACTGCATATTACGTTATATTATAAGGTATTTTCAATGATAGACTGCATATTACGATATATTATAAGGTATTTTCAATAATACACTGCATATTACGTTATATTACAAGGCATTTTCAATGATAGACTGCAAATATTACGTTATATTATAAGGTATTTTCAATGATAGACTGCATATTACGATATATTATAAGGTATTTTCAATGATACACTGCATATTCCGTTATATTATAAGGTATTTTCAATGATACACTGCATATTACATTATTTTATAAGGTATTTTCAATAATACACTGCACATTACGTTATATTATGTGGTATTTTCAATGAGACACTGCATATTCCGTTATATTATAAGGTATTTTCAATGATACACTGCATATTACATTATTTTATAAGGTATTTTCAATAATACACTGCACATTACGTTATATTATGTGGTATTTTCAATGAGACACTGCATATTCCGTTATATTATAAAGTATTTTCAATGATACACTGCATATTACATTATATTATAAGGTATTTTGAATAATACACTGCATATTACGTTATATTATAAGGGATTTTCAATGAGACACTGCATATTCCGTTATATTATAAAGTATTTTCAATGATACACTGCATATTTCATTATATTATAAGGTATTTTCAATAATACACTGCATATTACGTTATATTATAAGGTATTTTCAATGATAGACTGCATATTACGATATATTATAAGGTATTTTCAATGATACACTGCATATTACGTTATATTATAAGGTATTTTCAATGATACACAGCATACTATGTTATATTATAAAGTATTTTCAATGATACACTGCATATTTCATTATATTATAAGGTATTTTCAATAATACACTGCATATTACGTTATATTACAAGGCATTTTCAATGATAGACTGCAAATATTACGTTATATTATAAGGTATTTTGAACGATACACTGCATATTAGATTATATTATAAGGTATTTTCAATGATTCACTGCATATTACGTTATATTATAAGGTATTTTCAATGATACACTGCATATTACGTTATATTATAAGGTATTTTCAATGATACACTGCATATTAGGTTATATTATAAGGTATTTTCAATGATACACTGCATATTACGTTATATTACAAGGCATTTTCAATGATAGACTGCAAATATTACGTTATATTATAAGGTATTTTGAACGATACACTGCATATTAGATTATATTATAAGGTATTTTCAATGATACACTGCATATTGCGTTATATTATAAGGTATTTTCAATGATACACAGCATACTATGTTATATTATAAGGCATTTTCAATGATAGACTGCAAATATTACGTTATATTATAAGGTATTTTGAATGATACACTGCATATTAGATTATATTATAAGATATTTTCAATGATACACTGCATATTACGATATATTATAAGGTATTTTCAATGATACACTGCATATTACGTTATAATATAAGGTATTTTCAATGATAGACTGCATGTTACGTTATATTATAAGGTATTTTCAATGATACACTCCATATTGCGTTATATTATAAGGTATTTTCAGTAATACACTGCATATTACGTTATATTACAAGGCATTTTCAATGATAGACTGCAAATATTACGTTATATTATAAGGTATGTTGAACGATACACTGCATATTAGATTATATTATAAGGTATTTTCAATGATACACAGCATACTATGTTATATTATAAGCCATTTTCAATGATAGACTGCAAATATTACGTTATATAATATGGTATTTTGAATGATACACTGCATATTAGATTATATTATAACGTATTTTCAATGATAAACTACGCTATATTATAAGGTATTTTCAATGATACACTGCATATTACGCTATATTATAAGGTATTTTCAATGATACACTCCATATTGCGTTATATTATAAGGTATTTTCAATAATACACTGCATATTACGTTATATTACAAGGCATTTTCAATGATAGACTGCAAATATTACGTTATATTATAAGGTATGTTGAACGATACACTGCATATTAGATTATATTATAAGGTATTTTCAATGATACACAGCATATTACGTTATATTATAAGGTATGTTCAATGATACACAGCATACTATGTTATATTATAAGCCATTTTCAATGATAGACTGCAAATATTACGTTATATAATATGGTATTTTGAATGATACACTGCATATTAGATTATATTATAAGATATTTGCAATGATACACTGCATATTGCGTTATATTATAAGGTATTTTCAATGATAAACAGCATATTACGTTATATTATAAGGTATTTTCAATGATAAACAGCATATTACGTTATATCATAAGGTATTTTCAATGATACACTGCATATTGCATTATTTTATAAGGTATTTTGAATGATACACTGCATATTACGTTATATTATAAGGTATTTTCAATGATACACAGCATATTACGTTATATTACAAGGCATTTTCAATGATAGACTGCAAATATTACGTTATATAATATGGTATTTTGAATGATACACTGCATATTACGTTATATTATAAGGTATTTTAAATGATACACTGCATATTACGTTATATTATAAGGTATTTTGAACGATACACTGCATATTAGATTATATTATAAGGTATTTTCAATGATACACTGCATATTACGTTACATTACAAGACATTTTCAATGATAGACTGCAAATATTACGTTATATTATAAGGTATTTTCAATGTTACACTGCATATTACGTTATATTATAAGGTATTTTCAATGATACACACCATATTACGTTATATTACAAGGCATTTTCAATGATAGACTGCAAATATTACGTTATATTATAAGGTATTTTGAACGATACACTGCATATTAGATTATATTATAAGGTATTTTCAATGATACACTGCATATTACGTTACATTACAAGACATTTTCAATGATAGACTGCAAATATTACGTTATATTATAAGGTATTTTCAATGATACACTGCATATTACGTTATATCATAAGGTATTTTCAATGATACACTGCATATTACGTTATATTATAAGGTATTTTCAATGTTACCCTGCATATTAGATTATATTATAAGGTATTTTCAATGATACACAGCATATTACGTTATATTACAAGGCATTTTCAATGGTAGACTGCAAATATTACGTTACATTATAAGGTATTTTGAACGATACACTGCATATTAGATTATATTATAAGGCATTCTCAATGATACACTGCACATTGCGTTATATTATAAGGTATTTTCCATGATACACTGCATATTACGTTATATTATAAGGTATTGTCAATGATAGACTGCATATTACGTTATATTATAAGGTATTTTCAATGATACACTGCATATTACGTTATATCATAAGGTATTTTCAATGATACACTGCATATTACGTTATATCATAAGGTATTTTCAATGATACACTGCATATTGCATTATTTTATAAGGTATTTTGAATGATACACTGCATATTACGTTATATTATAAGGTATTTTCAATGATACACAGCATATTACGTTATATTACAAGGCATTTTCAATGATAGACTGCAAATATTACGTTATATAATATGGTATTTTCAATGATAGACTGCAAATATTACGTTATATAATATGGTATTTTGAATGATACACTGCATATTGCGTTATATTATAAGGTATTTTAAATGATACACTGCATATTACGTTATATTATAAGGTATTTTGAACGATACACTGCATATTAGATTATATTATAAGGTATTTTCAATGATACACTGCATATTACGTTACATTACAAGACATTTTCAATGATAGACTGCAAATATTACGTTATATTATAAGGTATTTTCAATGTTACACTGCATATTACGTTATATTATAAGGTATTTTCAATGATACACAGCATATTACGTTATATTACAAGGCATTTTCAATGATAGACTGCAAATATTACGTTATATTATAAGGTATTTTGAACGATACACTGCATATTAGATTATATTATAAGGTATTTTCAATGATTCACTGCATATTACGTTATATTATAAGGTATTTTCAATGATACACTGCATATTACGTTATATTATAAGGTATTTTCAATGATACACTGCATATTAGGTTATATTATAAGGCATTCTCAATGATACACTGCACATTGCGTTATATTATAAGGTATTTTCCATGATACACTGCATATTACGTTATATTATAAGGTATTGTCAATGATAGACTGCATATTACGTTATATTATAAGGTATTTTCAATGATACACTGCATATTACGTTATATCATAAGGTATTTTCAATGATACACTGCATATTACGTTATATTATAAGGTATTTTCAATGATACACTGCATATTACTTTATATTATAAGTTATTTTCAATGATACACTGCATATTACGTTATATTACAAGGCATTTTCAATGATAGACTGCAAATATTACGTTATATTACAAGGCATTTTCAATGATAGACTGCAAATATTACGTTATATTATAAGGTATTTTGAACGATACACTGCATATTAGATTATATTATAAGGTATTTTCAATGATTCACTGCATATTACGTTATACTATAAGGTATTTTCAATGATACACTGCATATTACGTTATATTATAAGGTATTTTCAATGATACACTGCATATTAGGTTATATTATAAGGTATTTTCAATTATACACTGCATATTACGTTATATTACAAGGCATTTTCAATGATAGACTGCAAATATTACGTTATATTATAAGGTATTTTGAACGATACACTGCATATTAGATTATATTATAAGGTATTTTCAATGATACACTGCATATTGCGTTATATTATAAGGTATTTTTAACGATACACTGCATATTAGATTATATTATAAGGTATTTTCAATGATACACTGCATATTACGTTACATTACAAGACATTTTCAATGATAGACTGCAAATATTACGTTATATTATAAGGTATTTTCAATGTTTCACTGCATATTACGTTATATTATAAGGTATTTTCAATGATACACAGCATATTACGTTATATTACAAGGCATTTTCAATGATAGACTGCAAATATTACGTTATATAATATGGTATTTTGAATGATACACTGCATATTGCGTTATATTATAAGGTATTTTGAAAGATACACTGCATATTAGATTATATTATAAGGTATTTTCAATGATACACTGCATATTACGTTACATTACAAGACATTTTCAATTATAGACTGCAAATATTACGTTATATTATAAGGTATTTTCAATGATTCACTGCATATTACGTTATATTATAAGGTATTTTCAATGATACACTGCATATTACGTTATATTATAAGGTATTTTGAATGATACACTGCATATTGCGTTATATTATAAGGTATTTTCAATGATACACTGCATATTACGTTATATTATAAGGTATTTTGAACGATACACTGCATATTAGATTATACTATAAGGTATTTTCAATGATTCACTGCATATTGCGTTATATTATAAGCCATTTTCAATGATAGACTGGAAACATTACGTTATATAATATAGTATTTTGAATGATACACTGCATATTGCCATATATTATAAGGTATTTTCAATGATACACTGCATATTCCGTTATATTATAAGGTATTTTGAATGATACACTGCATATTACGTTATATTATAAGGTATTATCAATGATACACTGCATATTACATTATATTATAAGGTATTTTGAATGATACACTGCATATTGCGTTATATTATAACGTATTTTCAATGATACACTGCATATTACGTTATATTATAAGGTATTTTCAATGATACACGGCATATTACGTTATATTATAAGGTATTATCAATGATACACTGCATATTACATTATATTATAAGGTATTTTGAATGATACACTGCATATTGCGTTATATTATAACGTATTTTCAATGATACACTGCATATTACGTTATATTATAATGTATAATCAATGATACACAGCATACTATGTTATATTATAAGCCATTTTCAATGAGAGACTGCAAATATTACGTTATATTACAAGGTATTTTGAATGATACACTGCATATTAGATTATATTATAAGGTATTTTCAATGATACACTGCATATTACGTTATATTATAAGGTATTTTCAATGATACACAGCATACTATGTTATATTATAAGGCATTTTCAATGATAGACTGCAAATATTACGTTATATTATAAGGTATTTTGAATTATTCACTGCATATTAGATTATATTATAAGATATTTTCAATGATACACTGCATATTACGTTATATTATAAGGTATTTTCAATTATAAACAGCATATTACGTTATATTATAAGGTATTTTCAATGATAAACAGCATATTACGTTATATTATAAGGTATTTTCAATGATACACTGCATATTGCATTATTTTATAAGGTATTTTCAATGATACACTGCATATTACGTTATATTATAAGGTATTTTCAATGATACACAGCATACTACGTTATATTATAAGCCATTTTCAATGATAGACTGCAAATATTACGTTATATAATATGGTATTTTGAATGATACACTGCATATTACGTTATATTATAAGGTATTTTCAATGATACACTGCATATTACGTTATATTATAAGGAATTTTCAAAGTTACACTGCATATTGCGTTATATTATAAGGTATTGTCAATGATAGACTGCATATTACGTTATACCATAAGGTATTTTCAATGATACACTGCATATTACGTCATATTATAAGGTATTTTCAATGATACACTGCATATTACGTTATATTATAAGGTATTTTCAATGATACACGGCATATTACGTTATATTATAAGGTATTATCAATGATACACTGCATATTACATTATATTATAAGGTATTTTGAATGATACACTGCATATTGCGTTATATTATAACGTATTTTCAATGATACACTGCATATTACGTTATATTATAAGGTATAATCAATGATACACAGCATACTATGTTATATTATAAGCCATTTTCAATGAGAGACTGCAAATATTACGTTATATAATATGGTATTTTGAATGATACACTGCATATTGCGTTATATTATAAGGTATTTTCAATGATACACTGCATATTACGTTATATTATAAGGTATTTTCAATGATACACAGCATACTACGTTATATTATAAGCCATTTTCAATGATAGACTGCAAATATTACGTTATATTACAAGATATTTTGAATGATACACTGCATATTAGATTATATTATAAGGTATTTTCAATGACACACTGCATATTACGTTATATTATAAGGTATTTTCAATGATAAACAGCATATTACGTTATATTATAAGGTATTTTCAATGATAAACAGCATATTACGTTATATCATAAGGTATTTTCAATGATACACTGCATATTGCATTATTTTATAAGGTATTTTGAATGATACACTGCATATTACGTTATATTATAAGGTATTTTCAATGATACACAGCATATTACGTTATATTACAAGGCATTTTCAATGATAGACTGCAAATATTACGTTATATAATATGGTATTTTGAATGATACACTGCATATTGCGTTATATTATAAGGTATTTTCAATGATACACTGCATATTACGTTATATTATAAGGTATTTTGAACGATACACTGCATATTAGATTATATTATAAGGTATTTTCAATGATACACTGCATATTACGTTACATTACAAGACATTTTCAATGATAGACTGCAAATATTACGTTATATTATAAGGTATTTTCAATGTTACACTGCATATTACGTTATATTATAAGGTATTTTCAATGATACACAGCATATTACGTTATATTACAAGGCATTTTCAATGATAGACTGCAAATATTACGTTATATTATAAGGTATTTTGAACGATACACTGCATATTAGATTATATTATAAGGTATTTTCAATGATACACTGCATATTACGTTACATTACAAGACATTTTCAATGATAGACTGCAAATATTACGTTATATTATAAGGTATTTTCAATGATACACTGCATATTACGTTATATCATAAGGTATTTTCAATGATACACTGCATATTACGTTATATTATAAGGTATTTTCAATGTTACCCTGCATATTAGATTATATTATAAGGTATTTTCAATGATACACAGCATATTACGTTATATTACAAGGCATTTTCAATGGTAGACTGCAAATATTACGTTACATTATAAGGTATTTTGAACGATACACTGCATATTAGATTATATTATAAGGCATTTTCAATGATACACTGCACATTGCGTTATATTATAAGGTATTTTCCATGATACACTGCATATTACGTTATATTATAAGGTATTGTCAATGATAGACTGCATATTACGTTATATTATAAGGTATTTTCAATGATACACTGCATATTACGTTATATCATAAGGTATTTTCAATGATACACTGCATATTACGTTATATTATAAGGTATTTTCAATGATACACTGCATATTACTTTATATTATAAGTTATTTTCAATGATACACTGCATATTACGTTATATTACAAGGCATTTTCAATGATAGACTGCAAATATTACGTTATATTACAAGGCATTTTCAATGATAGACTGCAAATATTACGTTATATTATAAGGTATTTTGAACGATACACTGCATATTAGATTATATTATAAGGTATTTTCAATGATTCACTGCATATTACGTTATATTATAAGGTATTTTCAATGATACACTGCATATTACGTTATATTATAAGGTATTTTCAATGATACACTGCATATTAGGTTATATTATAAGGTATTTTCAATGATACACTGCATATTACGTTATATTACAAGGCATTTTCAATGATAGACTGCAAATATTACGTTATATTATAAGGTATTTTGAACGATACACTGCATATTAGATTATATTATAAGGTATTTTCAATGATACACTGCATATTGCGTTATATTATAAGGTATTTTTAACGATACACTGCATATTAGATTATATTATAAGGTATTTTCAATGATACACTGCATATTACGTTACATTACAAGACATTTTCAATGATAGACTGCAAATATTACGTTATATTATAAGGTATTTTCAATGTTACACTGCATATTACGTTATATTATAAGGTATTTTCAATGATACACAGCATATTACGTTATATTACAAGGCATTTTCAATGATAGACTGCAAATATTACGTTATATAATATGGTATTTTGAATGATACACTGCATATTGCGTTATATTATAAGGTATTTTGAAAGATACACTGCATATTAGATTATATTATAAGGTATTTTCAATGATACACTGCATATTACGTTACATTACAAGACATTTTCAATGATAGACTGCAAATATTACGTTATATTATAAGGTATTTTCAATGATTCACTGCATATTACGTTATATTATAAGGTATTTTCAATGATACACTGCATATTACGTTATATTATAAGGTATTTTGAATGATACACTGCATATTGCGTTATATTATAAGGTATTTTCAATGATACACTGCATATTACGTTATATTATAAGGTATTTTGAACGATACACTGCATATTAGATTATACTATAAGGTATTTTCAATGATTCACTGCATATTGCGTTATATTATAAGCCATTTTCAATGATAGACTGGAAACATTACGTTATATAATATAGTATTTTGAATGATACACTGCATATTGCCATATATTATAAGGTATTTTCAATGATACACTGCATATTCCGTTATATTATACGGTATTTTGAATGATACACTGCATATTACGTTATATTATAAGGTATTATCAATGATACACTGCATATTACATTATATTATAAGGTATTTTGAATGATACACTGCATATTGCGTTATATTATAACGTATTTTCAATGATACACTGCATATTACGTTATATTATAAGGTATTTTCAATGATACACGGCATATTACGTTATATTATAAGGTATTATCAATGATACACTGCATATTACATTATATTATAAGGTATTTTGAATGATACACTGCATATTGCGTTATATTATAACGTATTTTCAATGATACACTGCATATTACGTTATATTATAAGGTATAATCAATGATACACAGCATACTATGTTATATTATAAGCCATTTTCAATGAGAGACTGCAAATATTACGTTATATTACAAGGTATTTTGAATGATACACTGCATATTAGATTATATTATAAGGTATTTTCAATGATACACTGCATATTACGTTATATTATAAGGTATTTTCAATGATACACAGCATACTATGTTATATTATAAGCCATTTTCAATGATAGACTGCAAATATTACGTTATATTATAAGGTATTTTGAATTATTCACTGCATATTACGTTATATTATAAGATATTTTCAATGATACACTGCATATTACGTTATATTATAAGGTATTTTCAATTATAAACAGCATATTACGTTATATTATAAGGTATTTTCAATGATAAACAGCATATTACGTTATATCATAAGGTATTTTCAATGATACACTGCATATTGCATTATTTTATAAGGTATTTTCAATGATACACTGCATATTACGTTATATTATAAGGTATTTTCAATGATACACAGCATACTATGTTATATTATAAGCCATTTTCAATGATAGACTGCAAATATTACGTTATATAATATGGTATTTTGAATGATACACTGCATATTACGTTATATCATAAGGTATTTTCAATGATACACTGCATATTACGTTATATTATAAGGAATTTTCAAAGTTACACTGCATATTGCGTTATATTATAAGGTATTGTCAATGATAGACTGCATATTACGTTATACCATAAGGTATTTTCAATGATACACTGCATATTACGTTATATTATAAGGTATTTTCAATGATACACTGCATATTACGTTATATTATAAGGTATTTTGAACGATACACTGCATATTAGATTATATTATAAGGTATTTTCAATGATACACTGCATATTACGTTACATTACAAGACATTTTCAATGATAGACTGCAAATATTACGTTATATTATAAGGTATTTTCAATGTTACACTGCATATTACGTTATATTATAAGGTATTTTCAATGATACACAGCATATTACGTTATATTACAAGGCATTTTCAATGATAGACTGCAAATATTACGTTATATTATAAGGTATTTTGAACGATACACTGCATATTAGATTATATTATAAGGTATTTTCAATGATACACTGCATATTACGTTACATTACAAGACATTTTCAATGATAGACTGCAAATATTACGTTATATTATAAGGTATTTTCAATGATACACTGCATATTACGTTATATCATAAGGTATTTTCAATGTTACACTGCATATTACGTTATATTATAAGGTATTTTCAATGTTACACAGCATATTAGATTATATTATAAGGTATTTTCAATGATACACAGCATATTACGTTATATTACAAGGCATTTTCAATGGTAGACTGCAAATATTACGTTACATTATAAGGTATTTTGAACGATACACTGCATATTAGATTATATTATAAGGCATTTTCAATGATACACTGCACATTGCGTTATATTATAAGGTATTATCCATGATACACTGCATATTACGTTATATTATAAGGTATTGTCAATGATAGACTGCATATTACGTTATATTATAAGGTATTTTCAATGATTCACTGCATATTACGTTATATTATAAGGTATTTTCAATGATACACTGCATATTACGTTATATTATAAGGTATTTTGAATGATACACTGCATATTGCGTTATATTATAAGGTATTTTCAATGATACACTGCATATTACGTTATATTATAAGGTATTTTGAACGATACACTGCATATTAGATTATACTATAAGGTATTTTCAATGATTCACTGCATATTGCGTTATATTATAAGCCATTTTCAATGATAGACTGGAAACATTACGTTATATAATATAGTATTTTGAATGATACACTGCATATTGCCATATATTATAAGGTATTTTCAATGATACACTGCATATTCCGTTATATTATAAGGTATTTTGAATGATAAACAGCATATTACGTTATATCATAAGGTATTTTCAATGATACACTGCATATTGCATTATTTTATAAGGTATTTTCAATGATACACTGCATATTACGTTATATTATAAGGTATTTTCAATGATACACAGCATACTACGTTATATTATAAGCCATTTTCAATGATAGACTGCAAATATTACGTTATATAATATGGTATTTTGAATGATACACTGCATATTACGTTATATCATAAGGTATTTTCAATGATAGACTGCATATTACGTTATATTATAAGGAATTTTCAAAGTTACACTGCATATTGCGTTATATTATAAGGTATTGTCAATGATAGACTGCATATTACGTTATACCATAAGGTATTTTCAATGATACACTGCATATTACGTTATATTATAAGGTATTTTAAATGATACACTGCATATTACGTTATATTATAAGGTATTTTGAACGATACACTGCATATTAGATTATATTATAAGGTATTTTCAATGATACACTGCATATTACGTTACATTACAAGACATTTTCAATGATAGACTGCAAATATTACGTTATATTATAAGGTATTTTCAATGTTACACTGCATATTACGTTATATTATAAGGTATTTTCAATGATACACAGCATATTACGTTATATTACAAGGCATTTTCAATGATAGACTGCAAATATTACGTTATATTATAAGGTATTTTGAACGATACACTG
Organism: Lasioglossum lativentre; assembly: GCA_916610255.1. NCBI lineage: Eukaryota > Metazoa > Arthropoda > Insecta > Hymenoptera > Halictidae > Lasioglossum > Lasioglossum lativentre. The sequence goes on along the minus strand of CAKAJI010000236.1, from coordinate 324,042 downwards.
CATATTAGATTATATTATAAGGTATTTTCAATGATACACTGCATATTACGTTATATTACAAGGCATTTTCAATGATAGACTGGAAACATTACGTTATATAATATAGTATTTTGAATGATACACTGCATATTGCCATATATTATAAGGTATTTTCAATGATACACTGCATATTCCGTTATATTATAAGGTATTTTGAATGATACACTGCATATTACGTTATATTATAAGGTATTATCAATGATACACTGCATATTACATTATATTATAAGGTATTTTGAATGATACACTGCATATTGCGTTATATTATAACGTATTTTCAATGATACACTGCATATTACGTTATATTATAAGGTATTTTCAATGATACACGGCATATTACGTTATATTATAAGGTATTATCAATGATACACTGCATATTACATTATATTATAAGGTATTTTCAATGATACACTGCATATTGCGTTATATTATAAGGTATTTTCAATGATACACAGCATACTATGTTATATTATAAGACATTTTCAATGATAGACTGCAAATATTACGTTATATAATATGGTATTTTGAATGATACACTGCATATTGCGTTATATTATAAGGTATTTTCAATGATACACTGCATATTACGTTATATTATAAGGTATTTTGAACGATACACTGCATATTAGATTATACTATAAGGTATTTTCAATGATTCACTGCATATTGCGTTATATTATAAGCCATTTTCAATGATAGACTGGAAACATTACGTTATATAATATAGTATTTTGAATGATACACTGCATATTGCCATATATTATAAGGTATTTTCAATGATACACTGCATATTCCGTTATATTATAAGGTATTTTGAATGATACACTGCATATTACGTTATATTATAAGGTATTATCAATGATACACTGCATATTACATTATATTATAAGGTATTTTGAATGATACACTGCATATTGCGTTATATTATAACGTATTTTCAATGATACACTGCATATTACGTTATATTATAAGGTATTTTCAATGATACACTGCATATTACGTTATATTATAAGGTATTTTCAATGATACACTGCATATTACATTATATTATAAGGTATTTTGAATGATACACTGCATATTGCGTTATATTATAACGTATTTTCAATGATACACTGCATATTACGTTATATTATAAGGTATAATCAATGATACACAGCATACTATGTTATATTATAAGCCATTTTCAATGATAGACTGCAAATATTACGTTATATTACAAGGTATTTTGAATGATACACTGCATATTAGATTATATTATAAGGTATTTTCAATGATACACTGCATATTACGTTATATTATAAGGTATTTTCAATGATACACAGGATACTATGTTATATTATAAGGCATTTTCAATGATAGACTGCAAATATTACGTTATATTATAAGGTATTTTGAATTATTCACTGCATATTAGATTATATTATAAGATATTTTCAATGATACACTGCATATTACGTTATATTATAAGGTATTTTCAATTATAAACAGCATATTACGTTATATTATAAGGTATTTTCAATGATAAACAGCATATTACGTTATATCATAAGGTATTTTCAATGATACACTGCATATTGCATTATTTTATAAGGTATTTTCAATGATACACTGCATATTACGTTATATTATAAGGTATTTTCAATGATACACAGCATACTACGTTATATTATAAGCCATTTTCAATGATAGACTGCAAATATTACGTTATATAATATGGTATTTTGAATGATACACTGCATATTACGTTATATTATAAGGTATTGTCAATGATAGACTGCATATTACGTTATATTATAAGGAATTTTCAAAGTTACACTGCATATTGCGTTATATTATAAGGTATTGTCAATGATAGACTGCATATTACATTATACCATAAGGTATTTTCAATGATACACTGCATATTACGTTATATCATAAGGTATTTTCAATGTTACACTGCATATTACGTTATATTATAAGGTATTTTCAATGTTACACAGCATATTAGATTATATTATAAGGTATTTTCAATGATACACAGCATATTACGTTATATTACAAGGCATTTTCAATGGTAGACTGCAAATATTACGTTACATTATAAGGTATTTTGAACGATACACTGCATATTAGATTATATTATAAGGCATTTTCAATGATACACTGCACATTGCGTTATATTATAAGGTATTATCCATGATACACTGCATATTACGTTATATTATAAGGTATTGTCAATGATAGACTGCATATTACGTTATATTATAAGGTATTTTCAATGTTACACTGCATATTACGTTATATTATAAGGTATTTTCAATGATACACAGCATATTACGTTATATTACAAGGCATTTTCAATGATAGACTGCAAATATTACGTTATATTATAAGGTATTTTGAACGATACACTGCATATTAGATTATATTATAAGGTATTTTCAATGATACACTGCATATTACGTTACATTACAAGACATTTTCAATGATAGACTGCAAATATTACGTTATATTATAAGGTATTTTCAATGATACACTGCATATTACGTTATATCATAAGGTATTTTCAATGTTACACTGCATATTACGTTATATTATAAGGTATTTTCAATGTTACACAGCATATTAGATTATATTATAAGGTATTTTCAATGATACACAGCATATTACGTTATATTACAAGGCATTTTCAATGGTAGACTGCAAATATTACGTTACATTATAAGGTATTTTGAACGATACACTGCATATTAGATTATATTATAAGGCATTTTCAATGATACACTGCACATTGCGTTATATTATAAGGTATTTTCCATGATACACTGCATATTACGTTATATTATAAGGTATTGTCAATGATAGACTGCATATTACGTTATATTACAAGGCATTTTCAATGGTAGACTGCAAATATTACGTTACATTATAAGGTATTTTGAACGATACACTGCATATTAGATTATATTATAAGGTATTTTCAATGATACACTGCATATTACGTTATATTACAAGGCATTTTCAATGATACACTGCATATTACGTTATATTATAAGGTATTTTCAATGTTACACTGCATATTGCGTTATATTATAAGGTATTTTCAATGATACACTGCATATTACGTTATATTATAAGGTATTGTCAATGATACACTGCGTATTACGATATATTATATTGTATTTTCTATAATTCACTACATATTACGTTATATTATAAGGTATTTTCAATGTTACACTGCATATTAGATTATATTATAAGGTATTTTCAATGATACACAGCATATTACGTTATATTACAAGGCATTTTCAAAGATAGACTGCAAATATTACGTTATATTATAAGGTATTTTGAACGATACACTGCATATTAGATTATATTATAAGGTATTTTCAATGATACACAGCATATTACGTTATATTATAAGTTATTTTCAATGATACACTGCATATTACGTTATATTACAAGGCATTTTCAATGATAGACTGCAAATATTACGTTATATTATAAGGTATTTTGAACGATACACTGCATATTAGATTATATTATAAGGCATATTCAATGATACACTGCATATTGCGTTATATTATAAGGTATTTTCAATGATACACTGCATATTACGTTATATTATAAGGTATTGTCAATGATACACTGCGTATTACGATATATTATATTGTATTTTCTATAATTCACTACATATTACGTTATATTATAAGGTATTTTCAATGTTACACTGCATATTAGATTATATTATAAGGTATTTTCAATGATACACAGCATATTACGTTATATTACAAGGCATTTTCAATGATAGACTGCAAATATTACGTTATATTATAAGGTATTTTGAACGATACAATGCATATTAGATTAAATTATAAGGTATTTTCAATGATACACTGCATATTGCGTTGTATTATAAGGTATTTTCAATGATACACTGCGTATTACGTTATATTATAACGTATTTTCAATAATACACTGCATATTACGTTATATTATTAGGTATTTTCAATGTTACACTGCATATTACGTTATATTATAAGGTATTTTCAATGATACACTGCATATTACGTTATATCATAAGGTATTTTCAATGGTACACTGCATATTACGTTATATTATAAGGTATTTTCAATGATACACTGCATATTACGTTATATTACAAGGCATTTTCAATGATAGACTGCAAATATTACGTTATATTATAAGGTATTTTGAACGATACACTGCATATTAGATTATATTATAAGGTATTTTCAATGATACACTGCATATTACGTTATATTACAAGACATTTTCAATGACAGACTGCAAATATTACGTTATATTATAAGGTATTTAGAACGATACACTGCATATTAGATTATATTATAAGGTATTTTCAATGATACACAGCATATTACGTTATATTATAAGGTATTTTCAATGATACACTGCGTATTACGTTATATTATAACGTATTTTCAATAATACACTGCATATTACGTTATATTATTAGGTATTTTCAATGTTACACTGCATATTACGTTATATTATAAGGTATTTTCAATGATACACTGCATATTACGTTATATCATAAGGTATTTTCAATGGTACACTGCATATTACGTTATATTATAAGGTATTTTCAATGATACACAGCATATTACGTTATATTATAAGGTATTTTCAATGATACACTGCGTATTACGTTATATTATAACGTATTTTCAATAATACACTGCATATTACGTTATATTATTAGGTATTTTCAATGTTACACTGCATATTACGTTATATTATAAGGTATTTTCAATGATACACTGCATATTACGTTATATTATAAGGTATTTTCAATGATACACTGCATATTACGTTATATTATAAGGTATTTTCAATGATACACTGCATATTACGTTATATTACAAGGCATTTTCAATGACAGACTGCAAATATTACGTTATATTATAAGGTATTTTGAACGATACACTGCATATTAGATTATATTATAAGGTATTTTCAATGATACACTGCATATTACGTTATATTACAAGACATTTTCAATGATAGACTGCAAATATTACGTTATATTATAAGGTATTTTCAATGATACACTGCATATTACGTTATATCATAAGGTATTTTCAATGATACACTGCATATTACGTTATATTATAAGGTATTTTCAATGTTACACTGCATATTAGATTATATTATAAGGTATTTTCAATGATACACAGCATATTACGTTATATTACAAGGTATTTTCAATGATACACTGCATATTAGATTATATTATAAGGTATTTTCAATGATACACAGCATATTACGTTATATCATAAGGTATTTTCAATGATACACCGCATATTACGTCATATTATAAGGTATTTTCAATGATACCCTGCATATTACGTTATATTATAAGGTATTTTGAACGATACACTGCATATTAGATTATATTATAAGGTATTTTCAATGATACACTGCATATTACGTTACATTACAAGACATTTTCAATGTTACACTGCATATTAGATTATATTATAAGGAATTTTCAAAGTTACACTGCATATTGCGTTATATTACAAGACATTTTCAATGATAGACTGCAAATATTACGTTATATTATAAGGTATTTTGAACGATACACTGCATATTAGATTATATTATAAGGCATATTCAATGATACACTGCATATTGCGTTATATTATAAGGTATTTTCAATGATACACTGCATATTACGTTATATTATAAGGTATTGTCAATGATACACTGCGTATTACGATATATTATATTGTATTTTCTATAATTCACTACATATTACGTTATATTATAAGGTATTTTCAATGTTACACTGCATATTAGATTATATTATAAGGTATTTTCAATGATACACAGCATATTACGTTATATTACAAGGCATTTTCAAAGATAGACTGCAAATATTACGTTATATTATAAGGTATTTTGAACGATATACTGCATATTAGATTATATTATAAGGCATGTTCAATGATACACTGCATATTGCGTTATATTATAAGGCATGTTCAATGATACACTGTATATTGCGTTATATTATAAGGTATTGTCAATGATACACTGCATATTACATTATATTATAAGGTATTTTCAATGATACACAGCATATTACGTAATATTACAAGGCATTTTCAAATGATAGACTGCAAATATTACGTTATATTATAAGGTATTTTGAACGATACACTGCATATTAGATTAAATTATAAGGTATTTTCAATGATACACTGCATATTGCGTTATATTATAAGGTATTTTCAATGATACACTGCGTATTACGTTATATTATAACGTATTTTCAATAATACACTGCATATTACGTTATATTATTAGGTATTTTCAATGTTACACTGCATATTACGTTATATTATAAGGTATTTTCAATGATACACTGCATATTACGTTATATCATAAGGTATTTTCAATGGTACACTGCATATTACGTTATATTATAAGGTATTTTCAATAATACACTGCATATTACGTTATATTACAAGGCATTTTCAATGATAGACTGCAAATATTACGTTATATTATAAGGTATTTTGAACGATACACTGCATATTAGATTATATTATAAGGTATTTTCAATGATACACTGCATATTACGTTATATTACAAGACATTTTCAATGACAGACTGCAAATATTACGTTATATTATAAGGTATTTAGAACGATACACTGCATATTAGATTATATTATAAGGTATTTTCAATGATACACGGCATATTACGTTATATTATAAGGTATTATCAATGACACACTGCGCAGTACGTTATATTATAACGTATTTTCAATAATACACTGCATATTACGTTATATTATTAGGTATTTTCAATGTTACACTGCATATTACGTTATATTATAAGGTATTTTCAATGATACACTGCATATTACGTTATATTATAAGGTATTTTCAATGATACACTGCATATTACGTTATATTATAAGGTATTTTCAATGATACACTGCATATTACGTTATATTACAAGGCATTTTCAATGACAGACTGCAAATATTACGTTATATTATAAGGTATTTTGAACGATACACTGCATATTAGATTATATTATAAGGTATTTTCAATGATACACTGCATATTACGTTACATTACAAGACATTTTCAATGATAGACTGCAAATATTACGTTATATTATAAGGTATTTTCAATGATACACTGCATATTACGTTATATCATAAGGTATTTTCAATGATACACTGCATATTACGTTATATTATAAGGTATTTTCAATGATACACTGCATATTAGATTATATTATAAGGTATTTTCAATGATACACAGCATATTACGTTATATTACAAGGTATTTTCAATGATACACTGCATATTAGATTATATTATAAGGTATTTTCAATGATACACAGCATATTACGTTATATCATAAGGTATTTTCAATGATACACTGCATATTACGTTATATTATAAGGTATTTTCAATGATACCCTGCATATTACGTTATATTATAAGGTATTTTGAACGATACACTGCATATTAGATTATATTATAAGGTATTTTCAATGATACACTGCATATTACGTTACATTACAAGACATTTTCAATGTTACACTGCATATTAGATTATATTATAAGGAATTTTCAAAGTTACACTGCATATTGCGTTATATTACAAGACATTTTCAATGATAGACTGCAAATATTACGTTATATTATAAGGTCTTTTCAATGTTACACTGCATATTACGTTATATCATAACGTATTTTCAATGATACACAGCATATTACGTTATATTACAAGGCATTTTCAATGATAGACTGCAAATATTACGTTATATTATAAGGTATTTTGAACGATACACTGCATATTAGATTATATTATAAGGTATTTTCAATGATACACTGCATATTACGTTACATTACAAGACATTTTCAATGATAGACTGCAAATATTACGTTATATTATAAGGTATTTTCAATGATACACTGCATATTACGTTATATCATAAGGAATTTTCAATGATACACTGCGTATTACGTTATATTATAAGGTATTTGCAATGTTACACTGCATATTAGATTATATTATAAGGTATTTTCAATGATACACAGCATATTACGTTATATTACAAGGCATTTTCAATGGTAGACTGCAAATATTACGTTACATTATAAGGTATTTTGAACGATACACTGCATATTAGATTATATTATAAGGCATTTTCAATGATACACTGCACATTGCGTTATATTATAAGGTATTTTCCATGATACACTGCATATTACGTTATATTATAAGGTATTTTGAACGATACACTGCATATTAGATTATATTATAAGGTATTTTCAATGATACACTGCATATTGCGTTATATTATAAGGTATTTTCAATGATACACTGCGTATTACGTTATATTATAACGTATTTTCAATAATACACTGCATATTACGTTATATTATTAGGTATTTTCAATGTTACACTGCATATTACGTTATATTATAAGGTATTTTCAATGATACACTGCATATTACGTTATATCATAAGGTATTTTCAATGGTACACTGCATAGTACGTTATATTATAAGGTATTTTCAATGATACACTGCATATTACGTTATATTACAAGGCATTTTCAATGACAGACTGCAAATATTACGTTATATTATAAGGTATTTTGAACGATACACTGCATATTAGATTATATTATAAGGTATTTTCAATGATACACTGCATATTACGTTACATTACAAGACATTTTCAATGATAGACTGCAAATATTACGTTATATTATAAGGTATTTTCAATGATACACTGCATATTACGTTATATCATAAGGTATTTTCAATGATACACTGCATATTACGTTATATTATAAGGTATTTTCAATGTTACACTGCATATTAGATTATATTATAAGGTATTTTCAATGATACACAGCATATTACGTTATATTACAAGGTATTTTCAATGTTACACTGCATATTAGATTATATTATAAGGTATTTTCAATGATACACAGCATATTACGTTATATCATAAGGTATTTTCAATGATACACCGGATATTACGTCATATTATAAGGTATTTTCAATGATACCCTGCATATTACGTTATATTATAAGGTATTTTGAACGATACACTGCATATTAGATTATATTATAAGGTATTTTCAATGATACACTACATATTACGTTACATTACAAGACATTTTCAATGTTACACTGCATATTAGATTATATTATAAGGAATTTTCAAAGTTACACTGCATATTGCGTTATATTATAAGGTATTGTCAATGATAGACTGCATATTACGTTATATCATAAGGTATTTTCAATGATACACTGCATATTACGTCATATTATAAGGTATTTTAAATGATACACTGCATATTACGTTATATTATAAGGTATTTTGAACGATACACTGCATATTAGATTATATTATAAGGTATTTTCAATGATACACTGCATATTACGTTACATTACAAGACATTTTCAATGATAGACTGCAAATATTACGTTATATTATAAGGTATTTTCAATGTTACACTGCATATTACGTTATATTATAACGTATTTTCAATGATACACAGCATATTACGTTATATTACAAGGCATTTTCAATGATAGACTGCAAATATTACGTTATATTATAAGGTATTTTGAACGATACACTGCATATTAGATTATATTATAAGGTATTTTCAATGATACACTGCATATTACGTTACATTACAAGACATTTTCAATGATAGACTGCAAATATTACGTTATATTATAAGGTATTTTCAATGATACACTGCATATTACGTTATATCATAAGGAATTTTCAATGATACACTGCGTATTACGTTATATTATAAGGTATTTTCAATGTTACACTGCATATTAGATTATATTATAAGGTATTTTCAATGATACACAGCATATTACGTTATATTACAAGGCATTTTCAATGGTAGACTGCAAATATTACGTTACATTATAAGGTATTTTGAACGATACACTGCATATTAGATTATATTATAAGGTATTTTCAATGATACACTGCATATTACGTTATATTACAAGACATTTTCAATGACAGACTGCAAATATTACGTTATATTATAAGGTATTTAGAACGATACACTGCATATTAGATTATATTATAAGGTATTTTCAATGATACACAGCATATTACGTTATATTATAAGGTATTTTCAATGATACACTGTGTATTACGTTATATTATAACGTATTTTCAATAATACACTGCATATTACGTTATATTATTAGGTATTTTCAATGTTACACTGCATATTACGTTATATTATAAGGTATTTTCAATGATACACTGCATATTACGTTATATCATAAGGTATTTTCAATGGTACACTGCATATTACGTTATATTATAAGGTATTTTCAATGATACACTGCATATTACGTTATATTACAAGGCATTTTCAATGACAGACTGCAAATATTACGTTATATTATAAGGTATTTTGAACGATACACTGCATATTAGATTATATTATAAGGTATTTTCAATGATACACTGCATATTACGTTACATTACAAGACATTTTCAATGATAGACTGCAAATATTACGTTATATTATAAGGCATTTTCAATGATACACTGCATATTACGTTATATTATAAGGTATTTTCAATGATACACTGCATATTACGTTATATTATAAGGTATTTTCAATGTTACACTGCATATTAGATTATATTATAAGGTATTTTCAATGATACACAGCATATTACGTTATATTACAAGGTATTTTCAATGTTACACTGCATATTAGATTATATTATAAGGTATTTTCAATGATACACAGCATATTACGTTATATCATAAGGTATTTTCAATGATACACCGCATATTACGTCATATTATAAGGTATTTTCAATGATACCCTGCATATTACGTTATATTATAAGGTATTTTGAACGATACACTGCATATTAGATTATATTATAAGGTATTTTCAATGATACACTGCATATTACGTTACATTACAAGACATTTTCAATGTTACACTGCATATTAGATTATATTATAAGGAATTTTCAAAGTTACACTGCATATTGCGTTATATTACAAGACATTTTCAATGATAGACTGCAAATATTACGTTATATTATAAGGTATTTTCAATGTTACACTGCATATTACGTTATATTATAACGTATTTTCAATGATACACAGCATATTACGTTATATTACAAGGCATTTTCAATGATAGACTGCAAATATTACGTTATATTATAAGGTATTTTGAACGATACACTGCATATTAGATTATATTATAAGGTATTTTCAATGATACACTGCATATTACGTTACATTACAAGACATTTTCAATGATAGACTGCAAATATTACGTTATATTATAAGGTATTTTCAATGATACACTGCATATTACGTTATATCATAAGGAATTTTCAATGATACACTGCGTATTACGTTATATTATAAGGTATTTGCAATGTTACACTGCATATTAGATTATATTATAAGGTATTTTCAATGATACACAGCATATTACGTTATATTACAAGGCATTTTCAATGGTAGACTGCAAATATTACGTTATATTATTAGGTATTTTCAATGTTACACTGCATATTACGTTATATTATAAGGTATTTTCAATGATACACTGCATATTACGTTATATCATAAGGTATTTTCAATGGTACACTGCATAGTACGTTATATTATAAGGTATTTTCAATGATACACTGCATATTACGTTATATTACAAGGCATTTTCAATGACAGACTGCAAATATTACGTTATATTATAAGGTATTTTGAACGATACACTGCATATTAGATTATATTATAAGGTATTTTCAATGATACACTGCATATTACGTTACATTACAAGACATTTTCAATGATAGACTGCAAATATTACGTTATATTATAAGGTATTTTCAATGATACACTGCATATTACGTTATATCATAAGGTATTTTCAATGATACACTGCATATTACGTTATATTATAAGGTATTTTCAATGTTACACTGCATATTAGATTATATTATAAGGTATTTTCAATGATACACAGCATATTACGTTATATTACAAGGTATTTTCAATGTTACACTGCATATTAGATTATATTATAAGGTATTTTCAATGATACACAGCATATTACGTTATATCATAAGGTATTTTCAATGATACACCGGATATTACGTCATATTATAAGGTATTTTCAATGATACCCTGCATATTACGTTATATTATAAGGTATTTTGAACGATACACTGCATATTAGATTATATTATAAGGTATTTTCAATGATACACTGCATATTACGTTACATTACAAGACATTTTCAATGTTACACTGCATATTAGATTATATTATAAGGAATTTTCAAAGTTACACTGCATATTGCGTTATATTATAAGGTATTGTCAATGATAGACTGCATATTACGTTATATCATAAGGTATTTTCAATGATACACTGCATATTACGTCATATTATAAGGTATTTTAAATGATACACTGCATATTACGTTATATTATAAGGTATTTTGAACGATACACTGCATATTAGATTATATTATAAGGTATTTTCAATGATACACTGCATATTACGTTACATTACAAGACATTTTCAATGATAGACTGCAAATATTACGTTATATTATAAGGTATTTTGAACGATACACTGCATATTAGATTATATTATAAGGTATTGTCAATGATAGACTGCATATTAGATTATATTATAAGGTATTGTCAATGATAGACTGCATATTACGTTATATTATAAGGTATTGTCAATGATAGACTGCATATTACGTTATATTATAAGGTATTTTCAATGTTACACTGCATATTACGTTATATTATAAGGTATTTTCAATGATACACTGCATATTACGTTATATTACAAGGTATTTTCAATGATAGACTGCAAATATTACGTTATATTATAAGGTATTTTGAACGATACACTGCATATTAGATTATATTATAAGGTATTGTCAATGATAGACTGCATATTACGTTATATTATAAGGTATTTTCAATGATACACTGCATATTACGTTATATTATAAGGTATTTTCAATGATACACTGCATATTACTTTATATTATAAGGTATTTTCAATGATACACTGCATATTACGTTATATTACAAAGCATTTTCAATGATAGACTGCAAATATTACGTTATATTATAAGGTATTTTGAACGATACACTGCATATTAGATTATATTATAAGGCATTTTCAATGATACACTGCATATTGCGTTATATTATAAGGTATTTTCAATGATACACTGCATATTGCGTTATATTATAAGGTATTGTCAATGATAGACTGCATATTACGTTATATTATAAGGTATTGTCAATGATAGACTGCATATTACGTTATATTATAAGGTATTTTCAATGATACACTGCATATTACGTTATATCATAAGGTATTTTCAATGATACACTGCATATTGCGTTATATTATAAGGTATTTTCAATGATACACTGCATATTACTTTATATTATAAGGTATTTTCAATGATACACTGCATATTAGATTATATTATAAGGTATTGTCAATGATAGACTGCATATTACGTTATATTATAAGGTATTTTCAATGATACACTGCATATTACGTTATATTATAAGGTATTTTCAATGATACACTGCATATTACGTCATATTATAAGGTATTTTCAATGATACCCTGCATATTATGTTATATTACACGGCATTTTCAATGATAGACTGCAAATATTACGTTATATTATAAGGTATTTTGAACGATACACTGCATATTAGATTATATTATAAGGCATTTTCAAAGATAGACTGCAAATATTACGTTATACTATAAGGTATTTTGAACGATACACTGCATATTAGATTATATTATAATGCATTTTCAATGATACACTGCGTATTACGTTATATTATAAGGTATTTTCAATAATTCACCGCATATTACGTTATATTATAGGGTATTGTCAATGATACACAGCATATTACGTTATATTACAAGGCATTTTCAATGATAGACTGCAAATATTACGTTATATTGTAAGGGATTTTGAACGATACACTGCATATTAGATTATATTATAAGGTATTTTCAATGATTCACTGCATATTACGTTACATTACAAGACATTTTCAATGATAGACTGCAAATATTACGTTATATTGTAAGGTATTTTGAACGATACACTGCATATTAGATTATATTATAAGGTATTTTCAATGATACACTGCATATTGCGTTATATTATAAGGTATTTTCAATGATACACTGCGTATTACGTTATATTACAACGTATTTTCAATAATACACTGCATATTACGTTATATTATAAGGTATTTTCAATGTTACACTGCATATTACGTTATATCATAAGGTATTTTCAATGATACACTGCATATTACGTCATATTATAAGGTATTTTCAATGATACACTGCATATTACGTTATATCATAAGGTATTTTCAATGGTACACTGCATATTACGTTATATTATAAGGTATTTTCAATGATACACTGCATATTACGTTATATTACAAGGCATTTTCAATGATAGACTGCAAATATTACGTTATATCATAAGGTATTTTCAATGATACACTGCATATTACGTCATATTATAAGGTATTTTCAATGATACACTGCATATTACGTTATATTATAAGGTATTTTCAATGTTACACTGCATATTACGTTATATTATAAGGTATTTTCAATGATACACAGCATATTACGTTATATTACAAGGCATTTTCAATGATAGACTGCAAATATTACGTTATATTATAAGGTATTTTGAACGATACACTGCATATTAGATTATATTATAAGGTATTTTCAATGATACACTGCATATTACGTTACATTACAAGACATTTTCAATGATAGACTGCAAATATTACGTTATATTATAAGGTATTTTGAACGATACACTGCATATTAGATTATATTATAAGGTATTTTCAATGATACACTGCATATTGCGTTATATTATAAGGTATTTTCAATGATACACTGCATATTACGTTATATCATAAGGTATTTTCAATGATTCACTGCATATTACGTTATATCATAAGGTATTTTCAATGGTACACTGCATATTACGTTATATTATAAGGTATTTTCAATGATACACTGCATATTACTTTATATTATAAGGTATTTTCAATGATACACTGCATATTACGTTATATTACAAGGCATTTTCAATGGTACACTGCATATTACGTTATATTATAAGGCATTTTCAATGATACACTGCATATTGCGTTATATTATAAGGTATTTTCAATGATACACTGCATATTACGTTATATTATAAGGTATTGTCAATGATAGACTGCATATTACGTTATATTATAAGGTATTTTGAACGATACACTGCATATTAGATTATATTATGAGGTATTTTCAATGATACACTGCATATTGCGTTATATTATAAGGTATTTTCAATGATACACTGCGTATTACGTTATATTATAACGTATTTTCAACAATACACTGCATATTGCGTTATATTATAAGGCATTTTCAATGATACACTGCGTATTACGTTATATCATAAGGTATTTTCAATGATACACTGCATACTACGTCATATTATAAGGTATTTTCAATGATACCCTGCATATTACGTTATATTACAAGGCATTTTCAATGATAGACTGCAAATATTACGTTATATTATAAGGTATTTTGAACGATACACTGCATATTAGATTATATTATAAGGCATTTTCAATGATACACTGCGTATTACGTTATATCATAAGGTATTTTCAATGATACACTGCATATTACGTTATATCATAAGGTATTTTCAATGGTACACTGCATATTACGTTATATTATAAGGTATTTTCAATGATACACTGCATATTACGTTATATTATAAGGTATTTTCAATGATACACTGCATATTACGTTATATTACAAGGCATTTTCAATGGTACACTGCATATTACGTCATATTATAAGGTATTTTCAATGATACCCTGCATATTATGTTATATTACACGGCATTTTCAATGATAGACTGCAAATATTACGTTATATTATAAGGTATTTTGAACGATACACTGCATATTAGATTATATTATAAGGCATTTTCAATGATAGACTGCAAATATTACGTTATATTATAAGGTATTTTGAACGATACACTGCATATTAGATTATATTATAAGGCATTTTCAATGATACACTGCGTATTACGTTATATTATAAGGTATTTTCAATAATTCACCGCATATTACGTTATATTATAGGGTATTGTCAATGATACACAGCATATTACGTTATATTACAAGGCATTTTCAATGATAGACTGCAAATATTACGTTATATTGTAAGGGATTTTGAACGATACACTGCATATTAGATTATATTATAAGGTATTTTCAATGATACACTGCATATTGCGTTATATTATAAGGTATTTTCAATGATACACTGCGTATTACGTTATATTATAACGTATTTTCAATAATACACTGCATATTACGTTATATTATAAGGTATTTTCAATGTTACACTGCATATTACGTTATATTATAAGGTATTTTCAATGATACACTGCATATTACGTTATATCATAAGGTATTTTCAATGGTACACTGCATATTACGTTATATTATAAGGTATTTTCAATGATACACTGCATATTACTTTATATTATAAGGTATTTTCAATGATACACTGCATATTGCGTTATATTACAAGGCATTTTCAATGGTACACTGCATATTACGTTATATTATAAGGCATTTTCAATGATACACTGCATATTGCGTTATATTATAAGGTATTTTCAATGATACACTGCGTATTACGTTATATTATAACGTATTTTCAATAATACACTGCATATTACGTTATATTATAAGGTATTTTCAATGTTACACTGCATATTACGTTATATTATAAGGTATTTTCAATGATACACTGCATATTACGTTATATCATAAGGTATTTTCAATGGTACACTGCATATTACGTTATATTATAAGGTATTTTCAATGATACACTGCATATTACTTTATATTATAAGGTATTATCAATGATACACTGCATATTACGTTATATTACAAGGCATTTTCAATGGTACACTGCATATTACGTTATATTATAAGGCATTTTCAATGATACACTGCATATTGCGTTATATTATAAGGTATTTTCAATGATACACTGCATATTACGTTATATTATAAGGTATTGTAAATGATGGACTGCATATTACGTTATATTATAAGGTATTGTCAATGATAGACTGCATATTACATTATATCATAAGGTATTTTCAATGATACACTGCATATTACGTCATATTATAGGGTATTTTCAATGATACACTGCATATTACGTTATACTATAAGGTATTTTCAATGTTACACTGCATATTACGTTATATTATAAGGTATTTTCAATGATACACAGCATATTACGTTATATTACAAGGCATTTTCAATGATAGACTGCAAATATTACGTTATATTGTAAGGTATTTTGAACGATACACTGCATATTAGATTATATTATAAGGTATTTTCAATGATACACTGCATATTACGTTACATTACAAGACATTTTCAATGATAGACTGCAAATATTACGTTATATTATAAGGTATTTTGAACGATACACTGCATATTAGATTATATTATAAGGTATTTTCAATGATACACTGCATATTGCGTTATATTATAAGGTATTTTCAATGATACACTGCATATTACGTTATATCATAAGGTATTTTCAATGATACACTGCATATTACGTTATATCATAAGGTATTTTCAATGGTACACTGCATATTACGTTATATTATAAGGTATTTTCAATGATACACTGCATATTACTTTATATTATAAGGTATTTTCAATGATACACTGCATATTACGTTATATTACAAGGCATTTTCAATGATACACTGCATATTACGTTATATTATAAGGTATTTTCAATGATACACTGCATATTGCGTTATATTATAAGGTATTTTCAATGATACACTGCATATTACGTTATATTATAAGGTATTGTCAATGATAGACTGCATATTACGTTATATTATAAGGTATTTTGAACGATACACTGCATATTAGATTATATTATGAGGTATTTTCAATGATACACTGCATATTGCGTTATATTATAAGGTATTTTCAATGATACACTGCGTATTACGTTATATTATAACGTATTTTCAACAATACACTGCATATTGCGTTATATTATAAGGCATTTTCAATGATACACTGCGTATTACGTTATATCATAAGGTATTTTCAATGATACACTGCATACTACGTCATATTATAAGGTTTTTTCAATGATACCCTGCATATTACGTTATATTACAAGGCATTTTCAATGATAGACTGCAAATATTACGTTATATTATAAGGTATTTTGAACGATACACTGCATATTAGATTATATTATAAGGCATTTTCAATGATACACTGCGTATTACGTTATATCATAAGGTATTTTCAATGATACACTGCATATTACGTTATATCATAAGGTATTTTCAATGGTACACTGCATATTACGTTATATTATAAGGTATTTTCAATGATACACTGCATATTACTTTATATTATAAGGTATTTTCAATGATACACTGCATATTACGTTATATTACAAGGCATTTTCAATGGTACACTGCATATTACGTCATATTATAAGGTATTTTCAATGATACCCTGCATATTATGTTATATTACACGGCATTTTCAATGATAGACTGCAAATATTACGTTATATTATAAGGTATTTTGAACGATACACTGCATATTAGATTATATTATAAGGCATTTTCAAAGATAGACTGCAAATATTACGTTATACTATAAGGTATTTTGAACGATACACTGCATATTAGATTATATTATAAGGCATTTTCAATGATACACTGCGTATTACGTTATATTATAAGGTATTTTCAATAATTCACCGCATATTACGTTATATTATAGGGTATTGTCAATGATACACAGCATATTACGTTATATTACAAGGCATTTTCAATGATAGACTGCAAATATTACGTTATATTGTAAGGGATTTTGAACGATACACTGCATATTAGATTATATTATAAGGTATTTTCAATGATTCACTGCATATTACGTTACATTACAAGACATTTTCAATGATAGACTGCAAATATTACGTTATATTGTAAGGTATTTTGAACGATACACTGCATATTACGTCATATTATAAGGTATTTTCAATGATACACTGCATATTACGTTATATCATAAGGTATTTTCAATGGTACACTGCATATTACGTTATATTATAAGGTATTTTCAATGATACACTGCATATTACTTTATATTATAAGGTATTTTCAATGATACACTGCATATTACGTTATATTACAAGGCATTTTCAATGGTACACTGCATATTACGTTATATTATAAGGTATTTTCAATGATACACTGCATATTATGTTATATTACACGGCATTTTCAATGATAGACTGCAAATATTACGTTATATTATAAGGTATTTTGAACGATACACTGCATATTAGATTATATTATAAGGTATTGTCAATGATAGACTGCATATTACGTTATATTATAAGGTATTGTCAATGATAGACTGCATATTACGTTATATTATAAGGTATTTTCAATGTTACACTGCATATTACGTTATATTATAAGGTATTTTCAATGATACACTGCATATTACGTTATATTACAAGGTATTTTCAATGATAGACTGCAAATATTACGTTATATTATAAGGTATTTTGAACGATACACTGCATATTAGATTATATTATAAGGTATTGTCAATGATAGACTGCATATTACGTTATATTATAAGGTATTTTCAATGATACACTGCATATTACGTTATATTATAAGGTATTTTCAATGATACACTGCATATTACTTTATATTATAAGGTATTTTCAATGATACACTGCATATTACGTTATATTACAAAGCATTTTCAATGATAGACAGCAAATATTACGTTATATTATAAGGTATTTTGAACGATACACTGCATATTAGATTATATTATAAGGCATTTTCAATGATACACTGCATATTGCGTTATATTATAAGGTATTTTCAATGATACACTGCATATTACGTTATATTATAAGGTATTGTCAATGATAGACTGCATATTACGTTATATTATAAGGTATTGTCAATGATAGACTGCATATTACGTTATATTATAAGGTATTTTCAATGATAGACTGCAAATATTACGTTATATTATAAGGTATTTTGAACGAGACACTGCATATTAGATTATGTTATAAGGTATTGTCAATGATAGACTGCATGTTACGTTATATTATAAGGTATTTTGAACGATACACTGCATATTAGATTATATTATAAGGTAATTTCAATGATACGCTGCATATTGCGTTATATTATAAGGTATTTTCAATGATACACTGCATATTGCGTTATATTATAAGGTATTTTCAATGATACACTGCATATTACTTTATATTATAAGGTATTGTCAATGATACACAGCATATTACGTTATATTACAAGGCATTTTCAATGATAGACTGCAAATATTACGTTATATTGTAAGGGATTTTGAACGATACACTGCATATTAGATTATATTATAAGGTATTTTCAATGATTCACTGCATATTACGTTACATTACAAGACATTTTCAATGATAGACTGCAAATATTACGTTATATTGTAAGGTATTTTGAACGATACACTGCATATTAGATTATATTATAAGGTATTTTCAATGATACACTGCATATTGCGTTATATTATAAGGTATTTTCAATGATACACTGCGTATTACGTTATATTACAACGTATTTTCAATAATACACTGCATATTACGTTATATTATAAGGTATTTTCAATGTTACACTGCATATTACGTTATATCATAAGGTATTTTCAATGATACACTGCATATTACGTCATATTATAAGGTATTTTCAATGATACACTGCGTATTACGTTATATTATAAGGTATTTTCAATGATACACTGCATATTACGTTATATCATAAGGTATTTTCAATGATACACTGCATATTACGTTATATTATAAGGTATTTTCAATGATACACTGCATATTACTTTATATTATAAGGTATTTTCAATGATACACTGCATATTACGTTATATTACAAGGCATTTTCAATGGTACACTGCATATTACGTTATATTATAAGGTATTTTCAATGATACACTGCATATTATGTTATATTACACGGCATTTTCAATGATAGACTGCAAATATTACGTTATATTATAAGGTATTTTGAACGATACACTGCATATTAGATTATATTATAAGGCATTTTCAAAGATAGACTGCAAATATTACGTTATATTATAAGGTATTTTCAATGATACACTGCATATTACGTTATATTACAAGGCATTTTCAATGATAGACTGCAAATATTACGTTATATTATAAGGTATTTTGAACGATACACTGCATATTAGATTATATTATAAGGTATTGTCAATGATAGACTGCATATTACGTTATATTATAAGGTATTGTCATTGATAGACTGCATATTACGTTATATTATAAGGTATTTTCAATGTTACACTGCATATTACGTTATATTATAAGGTATTTTCAATGATACACTGCATATTACGTTATATTACAAGGTATTTTCAATGATAGACTGCAAATATTACGTTATATTATAAGGTATTTTGAACGATACACTGCATATTAGATTATATTATAAGGTATTGTCAATGATAGACTGCATATTACGTTATATTATAAGGTATTTTCAATGATACACTGCATATTACGTTATATTATAAGGTATTTTCAATGATACACTGCATATTACGTTATATTACAAGGTATTTTCAATGATAGACTGCAAATATTACGTTATATTATAAGGTATTTTGAACGATACACTGCATATTAGATTATATTATAAGGTATTGTCAATGATAGACTGCATATTACGTTATATTATAAGGTATTTTCAATGATACACTGCATATTACGTTATATTATAAGGTATTTTCAATGATACACTGCATATTACATTATATTATAAGGTATTTTCAATGATACACTGCATATTACGTTATATTACAAAGCATTTTCAATGATAGACAGCAAATATTACGTTATATTATAAGGTATTTTGAACGATACACTGCATATTAGATTATATTATAAGGCATTTTCAATGATACACTGCATATTGCGTTATATTATAAGGTATTTTCAATGATACACTGCATATTACGTTATATTATAAGGTATTGTCAATGATAGACTGCATATTACGTTATATTATAAGGTATTGTCAGTGATAGACTGCATATTACGTTATATTATAAGGTATTTTCAATGATAGACTGCAAATATTACGTTATATTATAAGGTATTTTGAACGATACACTGCATATTAGATTATGTTATAAGGTATTGTCAATGATAGACTGCATGTTACGTTATATTATAAGGTATTTTGAACGATACACTGCATATTAGATTATATTATAAGGTAATTTCAATGATACGCTGCATATTGCGTTATATTATAAGGTATTTTCAATGATACACTGCATATTGCGTTATATTATAAGGTATTTTCAATGATACACTGCATATTACTTTATATTATAAGGTATTGTCAATGATACACAGCATATTACGTTATATTACAAGGCATTTTCAATGATAGACTGCAAATATTACGTTATATTGTAAGGGATTTTGAACGATACACTGCATATTAGATTATATTATAAGGTATTTTCAATGATTCACTGCATATTACGTTACATTACAAGACATTTTCAATGATAGACTGCAAATATTACGTTATATTGTAAGGTATTTTGAACGATACACTGCATATTAGATTATATTATAAGGTATTTTCAATGATACACTGCATATTGCGTTATATTATAAGGTATTTTCAATGATACACTGCGTATTACGTTATATTACAACGTATTTTCAATAATACACTGCATATTACGTTATATTATAAGGTATTTTCAATGTTACACTGCATATTACGTTATATCATAAGGTATTTTCAATGATACACTGCATATTACGTCATATTATAAGGTATTTTCAATGATACACTGCGTATTACGTTATATTATAAGGTATTTTCAATGATACACTGCATATTACGTTATATCATAAGGTATTTTCAATGGTACACTGCATATTACGTTATATTATAAGGTATTTTCAATGATACACTGCATATTACTTTATATTATAAGGTATTTTCAATGATACACTGCATATTACGTTATATTACAAGGCATTTTCAATGGTACACTGCATATTACGTTATATTATAAGGTATTTTCAATGATACACTGCATATTATGTTATATTACACGGCATTTTCAATGATAGACTGCAAATATTACGTTATATTATAAGGTATTTTGAACGATACACTGCATATTAGATTATATTATAAGGCATTTTCAATGATAGACTGCAAATATTACGTTATATTATAAGGTATTTTCAATGATACACTGCATATTACGTTATATTACAAGGCATTTTCAATGATAGACTGCAAATATTACGTTATATTATAAGGTATTTTGAACGATACACTGCATATTAGATTATATTATAAGGTATTGTCAATGATAGACTGCATATTACGTTATATTATAAGGTATTGTCATTGATAGACTGCATATTACGTTATATTATAAGGTATTTTCAATGTTACACTGCATATTACGTTATATTATAAGGTATTTTCAATGATACACTGCATATTACGTTATATTACAAGGTATTTTCAATGATAGACTGCAAATATTACGTTATATTATAAGGTATTTTGAACGATACACTGCATATTAGATTATATTATAAGGTATTGTCAATGATAGACTGCATATTACGTTATATTATAAGGTATTTTCAATGATACACTGCATATTACGTTATATTATAAGGTATTTTCAATGATACACTGCATATTACTTTATATTATAAGGTATTTTCAATGATACACTGCATATTACGTTATATTACAAAGCATTTTCAATGATAGACAGCAAATATGACGTTATATTATAAGGTATTTTGAACGATACACTGCATATTAGATTATATTATAAGGCATTTTCAATGATACACTGCATATTGCGTTATATTATAAGGTATTTTCAATGATACACTGCATATTACATTATATTATAAGGTATTGTCAATGATAGACTGCATATTACGTTATATTATAAGGTATTGTCAATGATACACTGCATATTAGATTATATTATAAGGTATTTTCAATGATTCACTGCATATTACGTTACATTACAAGACATTTTCAATGATAGACTGCAAATATTACGTTATATTGTAAGGTATTTTGAACGATACACTGCATATTAGATTATATTATAAGGTATTTTCAATGATACACTGCATATTGCGTTATATTATAAGGTATTTTCAATGATACACTGCGTATTACGTTATATTACAACGTATTTTCAATAATACACTGCATATTACGTTATATTATAAGGTATTTTCAATGTTACACTGCATATTACGTTATATCATAAGGTATTTTCAATGATACACTGCATATTACGTCATATTATAAGGTATTTTCAATGATACACTGCGTATTACGTTATATTATAAGGTATTTTCAATGATACACTGCATATTACGTTATATCATAAGGTATTTTCAATGGTACACTGCATATTACGTTATATTATAAGGTATTTTCAATGATACACTGCATATTACTTTATATTATAAGGTATTTTCAATGATACACTGCATATTACGTTATATTATAAGGTATTTTCAATGATACACTGCATATTACGTTATATCATAAGGTATTTTCAATGGTACACTGCATATTACGTTATATTATAAGGTATTTTCAATGATACACTGCATATTACGTTATATTACAAGGCATTTTCAATGATAGACTGCAAATATTACGTTATATCATAAGGTATTTTCAATGATACACTGCATATTACGTCATATTATAAGGTATTTTCAATGATACACTGCATATTACGTTATATTATAAGGTATTTTCAATGTTACACTGCATATTACGTTATATTATAAGGTATTTTCAATGATACACAGCATATTACGTTATATTACAAGGCATTTTCAATGATAGACTGCAAATATTACGTTATATTATAAGGTGTTTTGAACAATACACTGCATATTAGATTATATTATAAGGTATTTTCAATGATACACTGCATATTGCGTTATATTATAAGGTATTTTTAATGATACACTGCGTATTACGTAATATTATAACGTATTTTCAATGATACACTGCATATTACGTCATATTATAAGGTATTTTCAATGATACACTGCATATTACGTTATATTATAAGGTATTTTCAATGTTACACTGCATATTACGTTATATTATAAGGTATTTTCAATGATACACAGCATATTACGTTATATTACAAGGCATTTTCAATGATAGACTGCAAATATTACGTTATATTATAAGGTATTTTGAACGATACACTGCATATTAGATTATATTATAAGGCATTTTCAAAGATAGACTGCAAATATTACGTTATACTATAAGGTATTTTGAACGATACACTGCATATTAGATTATATTATAAGGCATTTTCAATGATACACTGCGTATTACGTTATATTATAAGGTATTTTCAATAATTCACCGCATATTACGTTATATTATAGGGTATTGTCAATGATACACAGCATATTACGTTATATTACAAGGCATTTTCAATGATAGACTGCAAATATTACGTTATATTGTAAGGGATTTTGAACGATACACTGCATATTAGATTATATTATAAGGTATTTTCAATGATTCACTGCATATTACGTTACATTACAAGACATTTTCAATGATAGACTGCAAATATTACGTTATATTATAAGGTATTTTGAACGATACACTGCATATTAGATTATATTATAAGGTATTTTCAATGATACACTGCATATTGCGTTATATTATAAGGTATTTTCAATGATACACTGCGTATTACGTTATATTACAACGTATTTTCAATAATACACTGCATATTACGTTATATTATAAGGTATTTTCAATGTTACACTGCATATTACGTTATATCATAAGGTATTTTCAATGATACACTGCATATTACGTCATATTATAAGGTATTTTCAATGATACACTGCGTATTACGTTATATTATAAGGTATTTTCAATGATACACTGCATATTACGTTATATCATAAGGTATTTTCAATGGTACACTGCATATTACGTTATATTATAAGGTATTTTCAATGATACACTGCATATTACTTTATATTATAAGGTATTTTCAATGATACACTGCATATTACGTTATATTACAAGGCATTTTCAATGGTACACTGCATATTACGTTATATTATAAGGTATTTTCAATGATACACTGCATATTACTTTATATTATAAGGTATTTTCAATGATACACTGCATATTACGTTATATTACAAGGCATTTTCAATGGTACACTGCATATTACGTTATATTATAAGGTATTTTCAATGATACACTGCATATTACTTTATATTATAAGGTATTTTCAATGATACACTGCATATTACGTTATATTACAAGGCATTTTCAATGATAGACTGCAAATATTACGTTATATTATAAGGTATTTTGAACGATACACTGCATATTAGATTATATTATAAGGTATTTTCAATGATACACTGCATATTACGTTATATTACAAGGCATTTTCAATGGTACACTGCATATTACGTCATATTATAAGGTATTTTCAATGATACCCTGCATATTATGTTATATTACACGGCATTTTCAATGATAGACTGCAAATATTACGTTATATTATAAGGTATTTTGAACGATACACTGCATATTAGATTATATTATAAGGCATTTTCAAAGATAGACTGCAAATATTACGTTATACTATAAGGTATTTTGAACGATACACTGCATATTAGATTATATTATAAGGCATTTTCAATGATACACTGCGTATTACGTTATATTATAAGGTATTTTCAATAATTCACCGCATATTACGTTATATTATAGGGTATTGTCAATGATACACAGCATATTACGTTATATTACAAGGCATTTTCAATGATAGACTGCAAATATTACGTTATATTGTAAGGGATTTTGAACGATACACTGCATATTAGATTATATTATAAGGTATTTTCAATGATTCACTGCATATTACGTTACATTACAAGACATTTTCAATGATAGACTGCAAATATTACGTTATATTGTAAGGTATTTTGAACGATACACTGCATATTAGATTATATTATAAGGTATTTTCAATGATACACTGCATATTGCGTTATATTATAAGGTATTTTCAATGATACACTGCGTATTACGTTATATTACAACGTATTTTCAATAATACACTGCATATTACGTTATATTATAAGGTATTTTCAATGTTACACTGCATATTACGTTATATCATAAGGTATTTTCAATGATACACTGCATATTACGTCATATTATAAGGTATTTTCAATGATACACTGCGTATTACGTTATATTATAAGGTATTTTCAATGATACACTGCATATTACGTTATATCATAAGGTATTTTCAATGGTACACTGCATATTACGTTATATTATAAGGTATTTTCAATGATACACTGCATATTACTTTATATTATAAGGTATTTTCAATGATACACTGCATATTACGTTATATTACAAGGCATTTTCAATGGTACACTGCATATTACGTTATATTATAAGGTATTTTCAATGATACACTGCATATTACTTTATATTATAAGGTATTTTCAATGATACACTGCATATTACGTTATATTACAAGGCATTTTCAATGATAGACTGCAAATATTACGTTATATTATAAGGTATTTTGAACGATACAATGCATATTAGATTATATTATAAGGTATTTTCAAAGATACACTGCATATTGCGTTATATTATAAGGTATTTTCAATGATACACTGCATATTACGTTATATCATAAGGTATTTTCAATGGTACACTGCATATTACGTTATATTATAAGGTATTTTCAATGATACACTGCATATTACGTTATATTACAAGGCATTTTCAATGATAGACTGCAAATATTACGTTATATCATAAGGTATTTTCAATGATACACTGCATATTGCGTTATATTATAAGGTATTTTCAATGATACACTGCATATTACGTTATATCATAAGGTATTTTCAATGATACACTGCATATTACGTTATATCATAAGGTATTTTCAATGGTACACTGCATATTACGTTATATTATAAGGTATTTTCAATGATACACTGCATATTACTTTATATTATAAGGTATTTTCAATGATACACTGCATATTACGTTATATTACAAGGCATTTTCAATGGTACACTGCATATTACGTTATATTATAAGGCATTTTCAATGATACACAGCATATTACGTTATATTACAAGGCATTTTCAATGATAGACTGCAAATATTACGTTATATTGTAAGGTATTTTGAACGATACACTGCATATTAGATTATATTATAAGGTATTTTCAATGATACACTGCATATTACGTTACATTACAAGACATTTTCAATGATAGACTGCAAATATTACGTTATATTATAAGGTATTTTGAACGATACACTGCATATTAGATTATATTATAAGGTATTTTCAATGATACACTGCATATTGCGTTATATTATAAGGTATTTTCAATGATACACTGCATATTACGTTATATCATAAGGTATTTTCAATGATACACTGCATATTACGTTATATCATAAGGTATTTTCAATGGTACACTGCATATTACGTTATATTATAAGGTATTTTCAATGATACACTGCATATTACTTTATATTATAAGGTATTTTCAATGATACACTGCATATTACGTTATATTACAAGGCATTTTCAATGGTACACTGCATATTACGTTATATTATAAGGCATTTTCAATGATACACTGCATATTGCGTTATATTATAAGGTATTTTCAATGATACACTGCATATTACGTTATATTATAAGGTATTGTCAATGATACACTGCATATTGCGTTATATTATAAGGTATTTTCAATGATACACTGCGTATTACGTTATATTATAACGTATTTTCAACAATACACTGCATATTGCGATATATTATAAGGCATTTTCAATGATACACTGCGTATTACGTTATATCATAAGGTATTTTCAATGATACACTGCATACTACGTCATATTATAAGGTATTTTCAATGATACCCTGCATATTACGTTATATTACAAGGCATTTTCAATGATAGACTGCAAATATTACGTTATATTATAAGGTATTTTGAACGATACACTGCATATTAGATTATATTATAAGGCATTTTCAATGATACACTGCGTATTACGTTATATCATAAGGTATTTTCAATGATACACTGCATATTACGTTATATCATAAGGTATTTTCAATGGTACACTGCATATTACGTTATATTATAAGGTATTGTCAATGATACACTGCATATTACGTTATATCATAAGGTATTTTCAATGGTACACTGCATATTACGTTATATTACAAGGTATTTTCAATGGTACACTGCATATTACGTCATATTATAAGGTATTTTCAATGATACCGTGCATATTATGTTATATTACACGGCATTTTCAATGATAGACTGCAAATATTACGTTATATTATAAGGTATTTTGAACGATACACTGCATATTAGATTATATTATAAGGCATTTTCAAAGATAGACTGCAAATATTACGTTATACTATAAGGTATTTTGAACGATACACTGCATATTAGATTATATTATAAGGCATTTTCAATGATACACTGCGTATTACGTTATATTATAAGGTATTTTCAATAATTCACCGCATATTACGTTATATTATAGGGTATTGTCAATGATACACAGCATATTACGTTATATTACAAGGCATTTTCAATGATAGACTGCAAATATTACGTTATATTGTAAGGGATTTTGAACGATACACTGCATATTAGATTATATTATAAGGTATTTTCAATGATTCACTGCATATTACGTTACATTACAAGACATTTTCAATGATAGACTGCAAATATTACGTTATATTGTAAGGTATTTTGAACGATACACTGCATATTAGATTATATTATAAGGTATTTTCAATGATACACTGCATATTGCGTTATATTATAAGGTATTTTCAATGATACACTGCGTATTACGTTATATTACAACGTATTTTCAATAATACACTGCATATTACGTTATATTATAAGGTATTTTCAATGTTACACTGCATATTACGTTATATCATAAGGTATTTTCAATGATACACTGCATATTACGTCATATTATAAGGTATTTTCAATGATACACTGCGTATTACGTTATATTATAAGGTATTTTCAATGATACACTGCATATTACGTTATATCATAAGGTATTTTCAATGGTACACTGCATATTACGTTATATTATAAGGTATTTTCAATGATACACTGCATATTACGTTATATTATAAGGTATTTTCAATGATACACTGCATATTACGTTATATTACAAGGCATTTTCAATGGTACACTGCATATTACGTTATATTATAAGGTATTTTCAATGATACACTGCATATTACTTTATATTATAAGGTATTTTCAATGATACACTGCATATTACGTTATATTACAAGGCATTTTCAATGATAGACTGCAAATATTACGTTATATTATAAGGTATTTTGAACGATACAATGCATATTAGATTATATTATAAGGTATTTTCAAAGATACACTGCATATTACGTTATATCATAAGGTATTTTCAATGATACATTGCATATTACGTTATATTATAAGGTATTTTGAATGATACACTGCATATTACGTTATATTATAAGGTATTTTCAATGATACACTGCATATTACGTTATATTACAAGGCATTTTCAATGATAGACTGCAAATATTACGTTATATCATAAGGTATTTTCAATGATACACTGCATATTACGTTATATTATAAGGTATTTTCAATGATACACTGCATATTACGTTATATTATAAGGTATTTTCAATGATACACTGCATATTACGTTATATTATAAGGTATTTTCAATGATACACAGCATATTACGTTATATTACAAGGCATTTTCAATGATAGACTGCAAATATTACGTTATATTATAAGGTATTTTGAACGATACACTGCATATTAGATTATATTATAAGGTATTTTCAATGATACACTGCATATTACGTTACATTACAAGACATTTTGAATGATAGACTGCAAATATTACGTTATATTATAAGGTGTTTTGAACAATACACTGCATATTAGATTATATTATAAGGTATTTTCAATGATACACTGCATATTGCGTTATATTATAAGGTATTTTCAATGATACACTGCGTATTACGTTATATTATAACGTATTTTCAATAATACACTGCATATTACGTTATATTATAAGGTATTTTCAATGTTACACTACATATTACGTTATATTATAAGGTATTTTCAATGATACACTGCATATTACTTTATATTATAAGGTATTTTCAATGATACACTGCATATTACGTTATATTACAAGGCATTTTCAATGGTACACTGCATATTACGTTATATTATAAGGCATTTTCAATGATACACTGCATATTGCGTTATATTATAAGGTATTTTCAATGATACACTGCATATTACGTTATATTATAAGGTATTGTAAATGATGGACTGCATATTACGTTATATTATAAGGTATTGTCAATGATAGACTGCATATTACATTATATCATAAGGTATTTTCAATGATACACTGCATATTACGTCATATTATAGGGTATTTTCAATGATACACTGCATATTACGTTATATTATAAGGTATTTTCAATGTTACACTGCATATTACGTTATATTATAAGGTATTTTCAATGATACACAGCATATTACGTTATATTACAAGGCATTTTCAATGATAGACTGCAAATATTACGTTATATTGTAAGGTATTTTGAACGATACACTGCATATTAGATTATATTATAAGGTATTTTCAATGATACACTGCATATTACGTTACATTACAAGACATTTTCAATGATAGACTGCAAATATTACGATATATTATAAGGTATTTTGAACGATACACTGCATATTAGATTATATTATAAGGTATTTTCAATGATACACTGCATATTGCGTTATATTATAAGGTATTTTCAATGATACACTGCATATTACGTTATATCATAAGGTATTTTCAATGATACACTGCATATTACGTTATATCATAAGGTATTTTCAATGGTACACTGCATATTACGTTATATTATAAGGTATTTTCAATGATACACTGCATATTACTTTATATTATAAGGTATTTTCAATGATACACTGCATATTACGTTATATTACAAGGCATTTTCAATGGTACACTGCATATTACGTTATATTATAAGGAATTTTCAATGATACACTGCATATTGCGTTATATTATAAGGTATTTTCAATGATACACTGCATATTACGTTATATTATAAGGTATTGTCAATGATAGACTGCATATTACGTTATATTATAAGGTATTTTGAACGATACACTGCATATTAGATTATATTATGAGGTATTTTCAATGATACACTGCATATTGCGTTATATTATAAGGTATTTTCAATGATACACTGCGTATTACGTTATATTATAACGTATTTTCAACAATACACTGCATATTGCGTTATATTATAAGGCATTTTCAATGATACACTGCGTATTACGTTATATCATAAGGTATTTTCAATGATACACTGCATACTACGTCATATTATAAGGTATTTTCAATGATACCCTGCATATTACGTTATATTACAAGGCATTTTCAATGATAGACTGCAAATATTACGTTATATTATAAGGTATTTTGAACGATACACTGCATATTAGATTATATTATAAGGTATTTTCAATGATACACTGCATATTACGTTATATCATAAGGTATTTTCAATGATACACTGCATATTACGTTATATCATAAGGTATTTTCAATGGTACACTGCATATTACGTTATATTATAAGGTATTTTCAATGATACACTGCATATTACTTTATATTATAAGGTATTTTCAATGATACACTGCATATTACGTTATATTACAAGGCATTTTCAATGGTACACTGCATATTACGTTATATTATAAGGTATTTTCAATGATACACTGCATATTACTTTATATTATAAGGTATTTTCAATGATACACTGCATATTACGTTATATCATAAGGTATTTTCAATGGTACACTGCATATTACGTTATATTATAAGGTATTTTCAATGATACACTGCATATTACTTTATATTATAAGGTATTTTCAATGATACACTGCATATTACGTTATATTACAAGGCATTTTCAATGGTACACTGCATATTACGTTATATTACAAGGCATTTTCAATGGTACACTGCATATTACGTTATATTATAAGGTATTTTCAATGATACACTGCATATTACTTTATATTATAAGGTATTTTCAATGATACACTGCATATTACGTTATATTATAAGGTATTTTCAATGATACACTGCATATTACTTTATATTATAAGGTATTTTCAATGATACACTGCATATTACGTTATATCATAAGGTATTTTCAATGATACACTGCATATTACGTTATATTACAAGGCATTTTCAATGATAGACTGCAAATATTACGTTATATTATAAGGTATTTTGAACGATACAATGCATATTAGATTATATTATAAGGTATTTTCAAAGATACACTGCATATTGCGTTATATTATAAGGTATTTTCAATGATACACTGCATATTACGTTATATCATAAGGTATTTTCAATGGTACACTGCATATTACGTTATATTATAAGGTATTTTCAATGATACACTGCATATTACGTTATATTACAAGGCATTTTCAATGATAGACTGCAAATATTACGTTATATCATAAGGTATTTTCAATGATACACTGCATATTACGTCATATTATAAGGTATTTTCAATGATACACTGCATATTACGTTATATTATAAGGTATTTTCAATGTTACACTGCATATTACGTTATATTATAAGGTATTTTCAATGATACACAGCATATTACGTTATATTACAAGGCATTTTCAATGATAGACTGCAAATATTACGTTATATTATAAGGTATTTTGAACGATACACTGCATATTAGATTATATTATAAGGTATTTTCAATGATACACTGCATATTACGTTACATTACAAGACATTTTGAATGATAGACTGCAAATATTACGTTATATTGTAAGGTGTTTTGAACAATACACTGCATATTAGATTATATTATAAGGTATTTTCAATGATACACTGCATATTGCGTTATATTATAAGGTATTTTCAATGATACACTGCGTATTACGTTATATTATAACGTATTTTCAATAATACACTGCATATTACGTTATATTATAAGGTATTTTCAATGTTACACTGCATATTACGTTATATTATAAGGTATTGTAAATGATGGACTGCATATTACGTTATATTATAAGGTATTGTCAATGATAGACTGCATATTACATTATATCATAAGGTATTTTCAATGATACACTGCATATTACGTTATATCATAAGGTATTTTCAATGGTACACTGCATATTACGTTATATTATAAGGTATTTTCAATGATACACTGCATATTACTTTATATTATAAGGTATTTTCAATGATACACTGCATATTACGTTATATTACAAGGCATTTTCAATGGTACACTGCATATTACGTTATATTATAAGGCATTTTCAATGATACACTGCATATTACGTTATATTATAAGGTATTTTCAATGATACACTGCATATTACGTTATATTATAAGGTATTGTAAATGATGGACTGCATATTACGTTATATTATAAGGTATTGTCAATGATAGACTGCATATTACATTATATCATAAGGTATTTTCAATGATACACTGCATATTACGTCATATTATAGGGTATTTTCAATGATACACTGCATATTACGTTATATTATAAGGTATTTTCAATGTTACACTGCATATTACGTTATATTATAAGGTATTTTCAATGATACACAGCATATTACGTTATATTACAAGGCATTTTCAATGATAGACTGCAAATATTACGTTATATTGTAAGGTATTTTGAACGATACACTGCATATTAGATTATATTATAAGGTATTTTCAATGATACACTGCATATTACGTTACATTACAAGACATTTTCAATGATAGACTGCAAATATTACGTTATATTATAAGGTATTTTGAACGATACACTGCATATTAGATTATATTATAAGGCATTTTCAATGATACACTGCGTATTAAGTTATATGATAAGGTATTTTCAATGATACACTGCATATTACGTTATATCATAAGGTATTTTCAATGGTACACTGCATATTACGTTATATTATAAGGTATTTTCAATGATACACTGCATATTACGTTATATTACAAGGCATTTTCAATGATAGACTGCAAATATTACGTTATATCATAAGGTATTTTCAATGATACACTGCATATTACGTCATATTATAAGGTATTTTCAATGATACACTGCATATTACGTTATATTATAAGGTATTTTCAATGTTACACTGCATATTACGTTATATTATAAGGTATTTTCAATGATACACAGCATATTACGTTATATTACAAGGCATTTTCAATGATAGACTGCAAATATTACGTTATATTATAAGGTATTTTGAACGATACACTGCATATTAGATTATATTATAAGGTATTTTCAATGATACACTGCATATTACGTTACATTACAAGACATTTTGAATGATAGACTGCAAATATTACGTTATATTATAAGGTGTTTTGAACAATACACTGCATATTAGATTATATTATAAGGTATTTTCAATGATACACTGCATATTGCGTTATATTATAAGGTATTTTCAATGATACACTGCGTATTACGTTATATTATAAGGTGTTTTGAACAATACACTGCATATTAGATTATATTATAAGGTATTTTCAATGATACACTGCATATTGCGTTATATTATAAGGTATTTTCAATGATACACTGCGTATTACGTTATATTATAACGTATTTTCAATAATACACTGCATATTACGTTATATTATAAGGTATTTTCAATGTTACACTGCATATTACGTTATATTATAAGGTATTTTCAATGATACACTGCATATTACGTTATATCATAAGGTATTTTCAATGGTACACTGCATATTACGTTATATTATAAGGTATTTTCAATGATACACTGCATATTACTTTATATTATAAGGTATTTTCAATGATACACTGCATATTACGTTATATTACAAGGCATTTTCAATGGTACACTGCATATTACGTTATATTATAAGGCATTTTCAATGATACACTGCATATTGCGTTATATTATAAGGTATTTTCAATGATACACTGCATATTACGTTATATTATAAGGTATTGTAAATGATGGACTGCATATTACGTTATATTATAAGGTATTGTCAATGATAGACTGCATATTACATTATATCATAAGGTATTTTCAATGATACACTGCATATTACGTCATATTATAGGGTATTTTCAATGATACACTGCATATTACGTTATATTATAAGGTATTTTCAATGTTACACTGCATATTACGTTATATTATAAGGTATTTTCAATGATACACAGCATATTACGTTATATTACAAGGCATTTTCAATGATAGACTGCAAATATTACGTTATATTATAAGGTATTTTGAACGATACACTGCATATTAGATTATATTATAAGGCATTTTCAATGATACACTGCGTATTACGTTATATTACAAGGTATTTTCAATGATACACTGCATATTACGTTATATTACAAGGCATTTTCAATGGTACACTGCATATTACGTTATATTATAAGGTATTTTCAATGATACACTGCATATTACTTTATATTATAAGGTATTTTCAATGATACACTGCATATTACGTTATATTACAAGGCATTTTCAATGATAGACTGCAAATATTACGTTATATTATAAGGTATTTTGAACGATACAATGCATATTAGATTATATTATAAGGTATTTTCAAAGATACACTGCATATTACGTTATATTACAAGGCATTTTCAATGATAGACTGCAAATATTACGTTATATCATAAGGTATTTTCAATGATACACTGCATATTACGTCATATTATAAGGTATTTTCAATGATACACTGCATATTACGTTATATTATAAGGTATTTTCAATGTTACACTGCATATTACGTTATATTATAAGGTATTTTCAATGATACACAGCATATTACGTTATATTACAAGGCATTTTCAATGATAGACTGCAAATATTACGTTATATTATAAGGTATTTTGAACGATACACTGCATATTAGATTATATTATAAGGTATTTTCAATGATACACTGCATATTACGTTACATTACAAGACATTTTGAATGATAGACTGCAAATATTACGTTATATTATAAGGTGTTTTGAACAATACACTGCATATTAGATTATATTATAAGGTATTTTCAATGATACACTGCATATTGCGTTATATTATAAGGTATTTTCAATGATACACTGCGTATTACGTTATATTATAAGGTGTTTTGAACAATACACTGCATATTAGATTATATTATAAGGTATTTTCAATGATACACTGCATATTGCGTTATATTATAAGGTATTTTCAATGATACACTGCGTATTACGTTATATTATAAGGTATTTTCAATGATACACTGCATATTACTTTATATTATAAGGTATTTTCAATGATACACTGCATATTACGTTATATTACAAGGCATTTTCAATGGTACACTGCATATTACGTTATATTATAAGGCATTTTCAATGATACACTGCATATTGCGTTATATTATAAGGTATTTTCAATGATACACTGCATATTACGTTATATTATAAGGTATTGTAAATGATGGACTGCATATTACGTTATATTATAAGGTATTGTCAATGATAGACTGCATATTACATTATATCATAAGGTATTTTCAATGATACACTGCATATTACGTCATATTATAGGGTATTTTCAATGATACACTGCATATTACGTTATATTATAAGGTATTTTCAATGTTACACTGCATATTACGTTATATTATAAGGTATTTTCAATGATACACAGCATATTACGTTATATTACAAGGCATTTTCAATGATAGACTGCAAATATTACGTTATATTATAAGGTATTTTGAACGATATACTGCATATTAGATTATATTATAAGGCATTTTCAATGATACACTGCGTATTACGTTATATTACAAGGTATTTTCAATGATACACTGCATATTACGTTATATTACAAGGCATTTTCAATGGTACACTGCATATTACGTTATATTATAAGGTATTTTCAATGATACACTGCATATTACTTTATATTATAAGGTATTTTCAATGATACACTGCATATTACGTTATATTACAAGGCATTTTCAATGATAGACTGCAAATATTACGTTATATTATAAGGTATTTTGAACGATACAATGCATATTAGATTATATTATAAGGTATTTTCAAAGATACACAGCATATTACGTTATATTACAAGGCATTTTCAATGATAGACTGCAAATATTACGTTATATTATAAGGTATTTTGAACGATACACTGCATATTAGATTATATTATAAGGTATTTTCAATGATACACTGCATATTACGTTACATTACAAGACATTTTGAATGATAGACTGCAAATATTACGTTATATTATAAGGTGTTTTGAACAATACACTGCATATTAGATTATATTATAAGGTATTTTCAATGATACACTGCATATTACGTTATATCATAAGGTATTTTCAATGATACACTGCATATTACGTCATATTATAAGGTATTTTCAATGATACACTGCATATTACGTTATATTATAAGGTATTTTCAATGTTACACTGCATATTACGTTATATTATAAGGTATTTTCAATGATACACAGCATATTACGTTATATTACAAGGCATTTTCAATGATAGACTGCAAATATTACGTTATATTATAAGGTATTTTGAACGATACACTGCATATTAGATTATATTATAAGGTATTTTCAATGATACACTGCATATTACGTTACATTACAAGACATTTTGAATGATAGACTGCAAATATTACGTTATATTATAAGGTGTTTTGAACAATACACTGCATATTAGATTATATTATAAGGTATTTTCAATGATACACTGCATATTGCGTTATATTATAAGGTATTTTCAATGATACACTGCGTATTACGTTATATTATAACGTATTTTCAATAATACACTGCATATTACGTTATATTATAAGGTATTTTCAATGTTACACTGCATATTACGTTATATTATAAGGTATTGTAAATGATGGACTGCATATTACGTTATATTATAAGGTATTGTCAATGATAGACTGCATATTACATTATATCATATGGTATTTTCAATGATACACTGCATATTACGTCATATTATAGGGTATTTTCAATGATACACTGCATATTACGTTATATTATAAGGTATTTTCAATGTTACACTGCATATTACGTTATATTATAAGGTATTTTCAATGATACACTGCATATTACGTTATATTATAAGGTATTGTAAATGATGGACTGCATATTACGTTATATTATAAGGTATTGTCAATGATAGACAGCATATTACATTATATCATAAGGTATTTTCAATGATACACTGCATATTACGTCATATTATAGGGTATTTTCAATGATACACTGCATATTACGTTATATTATAAGGTATTTTCAATGTTACACTGCATATTACGTTATATTATAAGGTATTTTCAATGATACACAGCATATTACGTTATATTAC
The DNA here is from genome assembly GCA_916610255.1 of Lasioglossum lativentre. NCBI lineage: Eukaryota > Metazoa > Arthropoda > Insecta > Hymenoptera > Halictidae > Lasioglossum > Lasioglossum lativentre. The sequence continues at coordinate 283,987 of CAKAJI010000236.1, read as the reverse complement.
AAGGCATTTTCAATGATAGACTGCAAATATTACGTTATATTATAAGGTATTTTGAACGATACACTGCATATTAGATTATATTATAAGGCATTTTCAATGATACACTACGTATTACGTTATATTACAAGGTATTTTCAATGATACACTGCATATTACGTTATATTACAAGGCATTTTCAATGGTACACTGCATATTACGTTATATTATAAGGTATTTTCAATGATACACTGCATATTACTTTATATTATAAGGTATTTTCAATGATACACTGCATATTACGTTATATTACAAGGCATTTTCAATGATAGACTGCAAATATTACGTTATATTATAAGGTATTTTGAACGATACAATGCATATTAGATTATATTATAAGGTATTTTCAAAGATACACTGCATATTGCGTTATATTATAAGGTATTTTCAATGATACACTGCATATTACGTTATATCATAAGGTATTTTCAATGGTACACTGCATATTACGTTATATTATAAGGTATTTTCAATGATACACTGCATATTACGTTATATTACAAGGCATTTTCATTGATAGACTGCAAATATTACGTTATATCATAAGGTATTTTCAATGATACACTGCATATTACGTCATATTATAAGGTATTTTCAATGATACACTGCATATTACGTTATATTATAAGGTATTTTCAATGTTACACTGCATATTACGTTATATTATAAGGTATTTTCAATGATACACAGCATATTACGTTATATTACAAGGCATTTTCAATGATAGACTGCAAATATTACGTTATATTATAAGGTATTTTGAACGATACACTGCATATTAGATTATATTATAAGGTATTTTCAATGATACACTGCATATTACGTTACATTACAAGACATTTTGAATGATAGACTGCAAATATTACGTTATATTATAAGGTGTTTTGAACAATACACTGCATATTAGATTATATTATAAGGTATTTTCAATGATACACTGCATATTGCGTTATATTATAAGGTATTTTCAATGATACACTGCGTATTACGTTATATTATAACGTATTTTCAATAATACACTGCATATTACGTTATATTATAAGGTATTTTCAATGTTACACTGCATATTACGTTATATTATAAGGCATTTTCAATGATACACTGCATATTGCGTTATATTATAAGGTATTTTCAATGATACACTGCATATTACGTTATATTATAAGGTATTGTAAATGATGGACTGCATATTACGTTATATTATAAGGTATTGTCAATGATAGACTGCATATTACATTATATCATAAGGTATTTTCAATGATACACTGCATATTACGTCATATTATAGGGTATTTTCAATGATACACTGCATATTACGTTATATTATAAGGTATTTTCAATGTTACACTACATATTACGTTATATTATAAGGTATTTTCAATGATACACAGCATATTACGTTATATTACAAGGCATTTTCAATGATAGACTGCAAATATTACGTTATATTGTAAGGTATTTTGAACGATACACTGCATATTAGATTATATTATAAGGTATTTTCAATGATACACTGCATATTACGTTACATTACAAGACATTTTCAATGATAGACTGCAAATATTACGTTATATTATAAGGTATTTTCAATGATACACTGCATATTACGTTATATTACAAGGCATTTTCAATGATAGACTGCAAATATTACGTTATATTATAAGGTATTTTCAATGATACACTGCATATTACGTCATATTATAAGGTATTTTCAATGATACACTGCATATTACGTTATATTATAAGGTATTTTCAATGTTACACTGCATATTACGTTATATTATAAGGTATTTTCAATGATACACAGCATATTACGTTATATTACAAGGCATTTTCAATGATAGACTGCAAATATTACGTAATATTATAAGGTATTTTGAACGATACACTGCATATTAGATTATATTATAAGGTATTTTCAATGATACACTGCATATTACGTTACATTACAAGACATTTTGAATGATAGACTGCAAATATTACGTTATATTATAAGGTGTTTTGAACAATACACTGCATATTAGATTATATTATAAGGTATTTTCAATGATACACTGCATATTGCGTTATATTATAAGGTATTTTCAATGATACACTGCGTATTACGTTATATTATAACGTATTTTCAATAATACACTGCATATTACGTTATATTATAAGGTATTTTCAATGTTACACTGCATATTACGTTATATTATAAGGTATTGTAAATGATGGACTGCATATTACGTTATATTATAAGGTATTGTCAATGATAGACTGCATATTACATTATATCATAAGGTATTTTCAATGATACACTGCATATTACGTTATATCATAAGGTATTTTCAATGGTACACTGCATATTACGTTATATTATAAGGTATTTTCAATGATACACTGCATATTACTTTATATTATAAGGTATTTTCAATGATACACTGCATATTACGTTATATTACAAGGCATTTTCAATGGTACACTGCATATTACGTTATATTATAAGGCATTTTCAATGATACACTGCATATTGCGTTATATTATAAGGTATTTTCAATGATACACTGCATATTACGTTATATTATAAGGTATTGTAAATGATGGACTGCATATTACGTTATATTATAAGGTATTGTCAATGATAGACTGCATATTACATTATATCATAAGGTATTTTCAATGATACACTGCATATTACGTCATATTATAGGGTATTTTCAATGATACACTGCATATTACGTTATATTATAAGGTATTTTCAATGTTACACTACATATTACGTTATATTATAAGGTATTTTCAATGATACACAGCATATTACGTTATATTACAAGGCATTTTCAATGATAGACTGCAAATATTACGTTATATTGTAAGGTATTTTGAACGATACACTGCATATTAGATTATATTATAAGGTATTTTCAATGATACACTGCATATTACGTTACATTACAAGACATTTTCAATGATAGACTGCAAATATTACGTTATATTATAAGGTATTTTCAATGATACACTGCATATTACGTTATATTACAAGGCATTTTCAATGATAGACTGCAAATATTACGTTATATCATAAGGTATTTTCAATGCTACACTGCATATTACGTCATATTATAAGGTATTTTCAATGATACACTGCATATTACGTTATATTATAAGGTATTTTCAATGTTACACTGCATATTACGTTATATTATAAGGTATTTTCAATGATACACAGCATATTACGTTATATTACAAGGCATATTCAATGATAGACTGCAAATATTACGTTATATTATAAGGTATTTTGAACGATACACTGCATATTAGATTATATTATAAGGTATTTTCAATGATACACTGCATATTACGTTACATTACAAGACATTTTGAATGATAGACTGCAAATATTACGTTATATTATAAGGTGTTTTGAACAATACACTGCATATTAGATTATATTATAAGGTATTTTCAATGATACACTGCATATTGCGTTATATTATAAGGTATTTTCAATGATACACTGCGTGTTACGTTATATTATAACGTATTTTCAATAATACACTGCATATTACGTTATATTATAAGGTATTTTCAATGTTACACTGCATATTACGTTATATTATAAGGTATTTTCAATGATACACTGCATATTACGTTATATCATAAGGTATTTTCAATGGTACACTGCATATTACGTTATATTATAAGGTATTTTCAATGATACACTGCATATTACTTTATATTATAAGGTATTTTCAATGATACACTGCATATTACGTTATATTACAAGGCATTTTCAATGGTACACTGCATATTACGTTATATTATAAGGCATTTTCAATGATACACTGCATATTGCGTTATATTATAAGGTATTTTCAATGATACACTGCATATTACGTTATATTATAAGGTATTTTCAATGATACACTGCATATTACGTTATATTATAAGGTATTTTCAATGTTACACTGCATATTACGTTATATTATAAGGTATTTTCAATGATACACAGCATATTACGTTATATTACAAGGCATTTTCAATGATAGACTGCAAATATTACGTTATATTATAAGGTATTTTGAACGATACACTGCATATTAGATTATATTATAAGGTATTTTCAATGATACACTGCATATTACGTTACATTACAAGACATTTTGAATGATAGACTGCAAATATTACGTTATATTATAAGGTGTTTTGAACAATACACTGCATATTAGATTATATTATAAGGTATTTTCAATGATACACTGCATATTGCGTTATATTATAAGGTATTTTCAATGATACACTGCGTATTACGTTATATTATAACGTATTTTCAATAATACACTGCATATTACGTTATATTATAAGGTATTTTCAATGTTACACTGCATATTACGTTATATTATAAGGTATTTTCAATGATACACTGCATATTACGTTATATCATAAGGTATTTTCAATGGTACACTGCATATTACGTTATATTATAAGGTATTTTCAATGATACACTGCATATTACTTTATATTATAAGGTATTTTCAATGATACACTGCATATTACGTTATATTACAAGGCATTTTCAATGATACACTGCATATTACGTTATATTATAAGGCATTTTCAATGATACACTGCATATTGCGTTATATTATAAGGTATTTTCAATGATACACTGCATATTACGTTATATTATAAGGTATTGTAAATGATGGACTGCATATTACGTTATATTATAAGGTATTGTCAATGATAGACTGCATATTACATTATATCATAAGGTATTTTCAATGATACACTGCATATTACGTCATATTATAGGGTATTTTCAATGATACACTGCATATTACGTTATATTATAAGGTATTTTCAATGTTACACTGCATATTACGTTATATTATAAGGTATTTTCAATGATACACAGCATATTACGTTATATTACAAGGCATTTTCAATGATAGACTGCAAATATTACGTTATATTGTAAGGTATTTTGAACGATACACTGCATATTAGATTATATTATAAGGTATTTTCAATGATACACTGCATATTACGTTACATTACAAGACATTTTCAATGATAGACTGCAAATATTACGTTATATTATAAGGTATTTTCAATGATACACTGCATATTACGTTATATTACAAGGCATTTTCAATGATAGACTGCAAATATTACGTTATATCATAAGGTATTTTCAATGATACACTGCATATTACGTCATATTATAAGGTATTTTCAATGATACACTGCATATTACGTTATATTATAAGGTATTTTCAATGTTACACTGCATATTACGTTATATTATAAGGTATTTTCAATGATACACAGCATATTACGTTATATTACAAGGCATTTTCAATGATAGACTGCAAATATTACGTTATATTATAAGGTATTTTGAACGATACACTGCATATTAGATTATATTATAAGGTATTTTCAATGATACACTGCATATTACGTTACATTACAAGACATTTTGAATGATAGACTGCAAATATTACGTTATATTATAAGGTGTTTTGAACAATACACTGCATATTAGATTATATTATAAGGTATTTTCAATGATACACTGCATATTGCGTTATATTATAAGGTATTTTCAATGATACACTGCGTGTTACGTTATATTATAACGTATTTTCAATAATACACTGCATATTACGTTATATTATAAGGTATTTTCAATATTACACTGCATATTACGTTATATTATAAGGTATTTTCAATGATACACTGCATATTACGTTATATCATAAGGTATTTTCAATGGTACACTGCATATTACGTTATATTATAAGGTATTTTCAATGATACACTGCATATTACTTTATATTATAAGGTATTTTCAATGATACACTGCATATTACGTTATATTACAAGGCATTTTCAATGGTACACTGCATATTACGTTATATTATAAGGCATTTTCAATGATACACTGCATATTGCGTTATATTATAAGGTATTTTCAATGATACACTGCATATTACGTTATATTATAAGGTATTTTCAATGATACACTGCATATTACGTTATATTATAAGGTATTTTCAATGTTACACTGCATATTACGTTATATTATAAGGTATTTTCAATGATACACAGCATATTACGTTATATTACAAGGCATTTTCAATGATAGACTGCAAATATTACGTTATATTATAAGGTATTTTGAACGATACACTGCATATTAGATTATATTATAAGGTATTTTCAATGATACACTGCATATTACGTTACATTACAAGACATTTTGAATGATAGACTGCAAATATTACGTTATATTATAAGGTGTTTTGAACAATACACTGCATATTAGATTATATTATAAGGTATTTTCAATGATACACTGCATATTGCGTTATATTATAAGGTATTTTCAATGATACACTGCGTATTACGTTATATTATAACGTATTTTCAATAATACACTGCATATTACGATATATTATAAGGTATTTTCAATGTTACACTGCATATTACGTTATATTATAAGGTATTTTCAATGATACACTGCATATTACGTTATATCATAAGGTATTTTCAATGGTACACTGCATATTACGTTATATTATAAGGTATTTTCAATGATACACTGCATATTACTTTATATTATAAGGTATTTTCAATGATACACTGCATATTACGTTATATTACAAGGCATTTTCAATGGTACACTGCATATTACGTTATATTATAAGGCATTTTCAATGATACACTGCATATTGCGTTATATTATAAGGTATTTTCAATGATACACTGCATATTACGTTATATCATAAGGTATTTTCAATGGTACACTGCATATTACGTTATATTATAAGGTATTTTCAATGATACACTGCATATTACTTTATATTATAAGGTATTTTCAATGATACACTGCGTATTACGTTATATCATAAGGTATTTTCAATGATACACTGCATACTACGTCATATTATAAGATATTTTCAATGATACCCTGCATATTACGTTATATTACAAGGCATTTTCAATGATAGACTGCAAATATTACGTTATATTATAAGGTATTTTGAACGATACACTGCATATTAGATTATATTATAAGGCATTTTCAATGATACACTGCGTATTACGTTATATCATAAGGTATTTTCAATGATACACTGCATATTACGTTATATCATAAGGTATTTTCAATGGTACACTGCATATTACGTTATATTATAAGGTATTTTCCATGATACACTGCATATTACGTTATATTACAAGGCATTTTCAATGATAGACTGCAAATATTACGTTATATCATAAGGTATTTTCAATGATACACTGCATATTACGTCATATTATAAGGTATTTTCAATGATACACTGCATATTACGTTATATTATAAGGTATTTTCAATGTTACACTGCATATTACGTTATATTATAAGGTATTTTCAATGATACACAGCATATTACGTTATATTACAAGGCATTTTCAATGATAGACTGCAAATATTACGTTATATTATAAGGTATTTTGAACGATACACTGCATATTAGATTATATTATAAGGTATTTTCAATGATACACTGCATATTACGTTACATTACAAGACATTTTGAATGATAGACTGCAAATATTACGTTATATTATAAGGTGTTTTGAACAATACACTGCATATTAGATTATATTATAAGGTATTTTCAATGATACACTGCATATTGCGTTATATTATAAGGTATTTTCAATGATACACTGCGTATTACGTTATATTATAACGTATTTTCAATAATACACTGCATATTACGTTATATTATAAGGTATTTTCAATGTTACACTGCATATTACGTTATATTATAAGGTATTTTCAATGATACACTGCATATTACGTTATATCATAAGGTATTTTCAATGGTACACTGCATATTACGTTATATTATAAGGTATTTTCAATGATACACTGCATATTACTTTATATTATAAGGTATTTTCAATGATACACTGCATATTACGTTATATTACAAGGCATTTTCAATGGTACACTGCATATTACGTTATATTATAAGGCATTTTCAATGATACACTGCATATTGCGTTATATTATAAGGTATTTTCAATGATACACTGCATATTACGTTATATTATAAGGTATTGTAAATGATGGACTGCATATTACGTTATATTATAAGGTATTGTCAATGATAGACTGCATATTACATTATATCATAAGGTATTTTCAATGATACACTGCATATTACGTCATATTATAGGGTATTTTCAATGATACACTGCATATTACGTTATATTATAAGGTATTTTCAATGTTACACTGCATATTACGTTATATTATAAGGTATTTTCAATGATACACAGCATATTACGTTATATTACAAGGCATTTTCAATGATAGACTGCAAATATTACGTTATATTGTAAGGTATTTTGAACGATACACTGCATATTAGATTATATTATAAGGTATTTTCAATGATACGCTGCATATTACGTTACATTACAAGACATTTTCAATGATAGACTGCAAATATTACGTTATATTATAAGGTATTTTGAACGATACACTGCATATTAGATTATATTATAAGGTATTTTCAATGATACACTGCATATTGCGTTATATTATAAGGTATTTTCAATGATACACTGCATATTACGTTATATCATAAGGTATTTTCAATGATACACTGCATATTACGTTATATCATAAGGTATTTTCAATGGTACACTGCATATTACGTTATATTATAAGGTATTTTCAATGATACACTGCATATTACTTTATATTATAAGGTATTTTCAATGATACACTGCATATTACGTTATATTACAAGGCATTTTCAATGGTACACTGCATATTACGTTATATTATAAGGAATTTTCAATGATACACTGCATATTGCGTTATATTATAAGGTATTTTCAATGATACACTGCATATTACGTTATATTATAAGGTATTGTCAATGATAGACTGCATATTACGTTATATTATAAGGTATTTTGAACGATACACTGCATATTAGATTATATTATGAGGTATTTTCAATGATACACTGCATATTGCGTTATATTATAAGGTATTTTCAATGATACACTGCGTATTACGTTATATTATAACGTATTTTCAACAATACACTGCATATTGCGTTATATTATAAGGCATTTTCAATGATACACTGCGTATTACGTTATATTATAAGGTATTTTCAATGATACACTGCATACTACGTCATATTATAAGGTATTTTCAATGATACCCTGCATATTACGTTATATTACAAGGCATTTTCAATGATAGACTGCAAATATTACGTTATATTATAAGGTATTTTGAACGATACACTGCATATTAGATTATATTATAAGGCATTTTCAATGATACACTGCGTATTACGTTATATCATAAGGTATTTTCAATGATACACTGCATATTACGTTATATCATAAGGTATTTTCAATGGTACACTGCATATTACGTTATATTATAAGGTATTTTCAATGATACACTGCATATTACTTTATATTATAAGGTATTTTCAATGATACACTGCATATTACGTTATATTACAAGGCATTTTCAATGGTACACTGCATATTACGTTATATTATAAGGTATTTTCAATGATACACTGCATATTACTTTATATTATAAGGTATTTTCAATGATACACTGCATATTACGTTATATTACAAGGCATTTTCAATGATAGACTGCAAATATTACGTTATATTATAAGGTATTTTGAACGATACAATGCATATTAGATTATATTATAAGGTATTTTCAAAGATACACTGCATATTGCGTTATATTATAAGGTATTTTCAATGATACACTGCATATTACGTTATATCATAAGGTATTTTCAATGGTACACTGCATATTACGTTATATTATAAGGTATTTTCAATGATACACTGCATATTACGTTATATTACAAGTCATTTTCAATGATAGACTGCAAATATTACGTTATATTATAAGGTATTTTCAATGATACACTGCATATTACGTCATATTATAAGGTATTTTCAATGATACACTGCATATTACGTTATATTATAAGGTATTTTCAATGATACACTGCATATTACGTTATATTATAAGGTATTTTCAATGATACACAGCATATTACGTTATATTACAAGGCATTTTCAATGATAGACTGCAAATATTACGTTATATTATAAGGTATTTTGAACGATACACTGCATATTAGATTATATTATAAGGTATTTTCAATGATACACTGCATATTACGTTACATTACAAGACATTTTGAATGATAGACTGCAAATATTACGTTATATTATAAGGTGTTTTGAACAATACACTGCATATTAGATTATATTATAAGGTATTTTCAATGATACACTGCATATTGCGTTATATTATAAGGTATTTTCAATGATACACTGCGTATTACGTTATATTATAACGTATTTTCAATAATACACTGCATATTACGTTATATTATAAGGTATTTTCAATGATAGACTGCATATTACGTTATATTATAAGGTATTGTAAATGATGGACTGCATATTACGTTATATTATAAGGTATTGTCAATGATAGACTGCATATTACATTATATCATAAGGTATTTTCAATGATACACTGCATATTACGTTATATCATAAGGTATTTTCAATGATACACTGCATATTACGTTATATTATAAGGTATTTTCAATGATACACTGCATATTACGTTATATTATAAGGTATTTTCAATGATACACTGCATATTACGTTATATTACAAGGCATTTTCAATGGTACACTGCATATTACGTTATATTATAAGGCATTTTCAATGATACACTGCATATTGCGTTATATTATAAGGTATTTTCAATGATACACTGCATATTACGTTATATTATAAGGTATTGTAAATGATGGACTGCATATTACGTTATATTATAAGGTATTGTCAATGATAGACTGCATATTACATTATATCATAAGGTATTTTCAATGATACACTGCATATTACGTTATATTACAAGGCATTTTCAATGGTACACTGCATATTACGTTATATTATAAGGTATTTTCAATGATACACTGCATATTACTTTATATTATAAGGTATTTTCAATGATACACTGCATATTACGTTATATTACAAGGCATTTTCAATGATAGACTGCAAATATTACGTTATATTGTAAGGTATTTTGAACGATACACTGCATATTAGATTATATTATAAGGTATTTTCAATGATACACTGCATATTACGTTACATTACAAGACATTTTCAATGATAGACTGCAAATATTACGTTATATTATAAGGTATTTTGAACGATACACTGCATATTAGATTATATTATAAGGTATTTTCAATGATACACTGCATATTGCGTTATATTATAAGGTATTTTCAATGATACACTGCATATTACGTTATATCATAAGGTATTTTCAATGATACACTGCATATTACGTTATATCATAAGGTATTTTCAATGGTACACTGCATATTACGTTATATTATAAGGTATTTTCAATGATACACTGCATATTACTTTATATTATAAGGTATTTTCAATGATACACTGCATATTACGTTATATTACAAGGCATTTTCAATGGTACACTGCATATTACGTTATATTATAAGGCATTTTCAATGATACACTGCATATTGCGTTATATTATAAGGTATTTTCAATGATACACTGCATATTACGTTATATTATAAGGTATTGTAAATGATGGACTGCATATTACGTTATATTATAAGGTATTGTCAATGATAGACTGCATATTACATTATATCATAAGGTATTTTCAATGATACACTGCATATTACGTCATATTATAGGGTATTTTCAATGATACACTGCATATTGCGTTATATTATAAGGTATTTTCAATGATACACTGCGTATTACGTTATATTACAAGGCATTTTCAATGGTACACTGCATATTACGTTATATTATAAGGCATTTTCAATGATACACTGCATATTGCGTTATATTATAAGGTATTTTCAATGATACACTGCATATTACGTTATATTATAAGGTATTGTAAATGATGGACTGCATATTACGTTATATTATAAGGTATTGTCAATGATAGACTGCATATTACATTATATCATAAGGTATTTTCAATGATACACTGCATATTACGTCATATTATAGGGTATTTTCAATGATACACTGCATATTGCGTTATATTATAAGGTATTTTCAATGATACACTGCGTATTACGTTATATTACAAGGCATTTTCAATGATACACTGCATATTACGTTATATTATAAGGTATTGTAAATGATGGACTGCATATTACGTTATATTATAAGGTATTGTCAATGATAGACTGCATATTACATTATATCATAAGGTATTTTCAATGATACACTGCATATTACGTCATATTATAGGGTATTTTCAATGATACACTGCATATTGCGTTATATTATAAGGTATTTTCAATGATACACTGCGTATTACGTTATATTACAAGGCATTTTCAATGGTACACTGCATATTACGTTATATTATAAGGCATTTTCAATGATACACTGCATATTGCGTTATATTATAAGGTATTTTCAATGATACACTGCATATTACGTTATATTATAAGGTATTGTAAATGATGGACTGCATATTACGTTATATTATAAGGTATTGTCAATGATAGACTGCATATTACATTATATCATAAGGTATTTTCAATGATACACTGCATATTACGTCATATTATAGGGTATTTTCAATGATACACTGCATATTACGTTATATTATAAGGTATTTTCAATGTTACACTGCATATTACGTTATATTATAAGGTATTTTCAATGATACACAGCATATTACGTTATATTACAAGGCATTTTCAATGATAGACTGCAAATATTACGTTATATTGTAAGGTATTTTGAACGATACACTGCATATTAGATTATATTATAAGGTATTTTCAATGATACACTGCATATTACGTTACATTACAAGACATTTTCAATAATAGACTGCAAATATTACGTTATATTATAAGGTATTTTGAACGATACACTGCATATTAGATTATATTATAAGGTATTTTCAATGATACACTGCATATTGCGTTATATTATAAGGTATTTTCAATGATACACTGCATATTACGTTATATCATAAGGTATTTTCAATGATACACTGCATATTACGTTATATCATAAGGTATTTTCAATGGTACACTGCATATTACGTTATATTATAAGGTATTTTCAATGATACACTGCATATTACTTTATATTATAAGGTATTTTCAATGATACACTGCATATTACGTTATATTACAAGGCATTTTCAATGGTACACTGCATATTACGTTATATTATAAGGCATTTTCAATGATACACTGCATATTGCGTTATATTATAAGGTATTTTCAATGATACACTGCGTATTACGTTATATTACAAGGCATTTTCAATGGTACACTGCATATTACGTTATATTATAAGGCATTTTCAATGATACACTGCATATTGCGTTATATTATAAGGTATTTTCAATGATACACTGCATATTACGTTATATTATAAGGTATTGTAAATGATGGACTGCATATTACGTTATATTATAAGGTATTGTCAATGATAGACTGCATATTACATTATATCATAAGGTATTTTCAATGATACACTGCATATTACGTCATATTATAGGGTATTTTCAATGATACACTGCATATTACGTTATATTATAAGGTATTTTCAATGTTACACTGCATATTACGTTATATTATAAGGTATTTTCAATGATACACAGCATATTACGTTATATTACAAGGCATTTTCAATGATAGACTGCAAATATTACGTTATATTGTAAGGTATTTTCAATGATACACTGCATATTACGTTATATCATAAGGTATTTTCAATGGTACACTGCATATTACGTTATATTATAAGGTATTTTCAATGATACACTGCATATTACTTTATATTATAAGGTATTTTCAATGATACACTGCATATTACGTTATATTACAAGGCATTTTCAATGGTACACTGCATATTACGTTATATTATAAGGCATTTTCAATGATACACTGCATATTGCGTTATATTATAAGGTATTTTCAATGATACACTGCATATTACGTTATATTATAAGGTATTGTCAATGATAGACTGCATATTACGTTATATTATAAGGTATTTTGAACGATACACTGCATATTAGATTATATTATGAGGTATTTTCAATGATACACTGCATATTGCGTTATATTATAAGGTATTTTCAATGATACACTGCGTATTACGTTATATTATAACGTATTTTCAATAATACACTGCATATTGCGTTATATTATAAGGCATTTTCAATGATACACTGCGTATTACGTTATATCATAAGGTATTTTCAATGATACACTGCATACTACGTCATATTATAAGGTATTTTCAATGATACCCTGCATATTACGTTATATTACAAGGCATTTTCAATGATAGACTGCAAATATTACGTTATATTATAAGGTATTTTGAACGATACACTGCATATTAGATTATATTATAAGGCATTTTCAATGATACACTGCATATTACGTTATATTATAAGGTATTTTCAATGATACACTGCATATTACGTTATATTACAAGGCATTTTCAATGATAGACTGCAAATATTACGTTATATCATAAGGTATTTTCGATGATACACTGCATATTACGTCATATTATAAGGTATTTTCAATGATACACTGCATATTACGTTATATTATAATGTATTTTCAATGTTACACTGCATATTACGTTATATTATAAGGTATTTTCAATGATACACAGCATATTACGTTATATTACAAGGCATTTTCAATGATAGACTGCAAATATTACGTTATATTATAAGGTATTTTGAACGATACACTGCATATTAGATTATATTATAAGGTATTTTCAATGATACACTGCATATTACATTACATTACAAGACATTTTGAATGATAGACTGCAAATATTACGTTATATTATAAGGTGTTTTGAACAATACACTGCATATTAGATTATATTATAAGGTATTTTCAATGATACACTGCATATTGCGTTATATTATAAGGTATTTTCAATGATACACTGCGTATTACGTTATATTATAACGTATTTTCAATAATACACTGCATATTACGTTATATTATAAGGTATTTTCAATGTTACACTGCATATTACGTTATAGTATAAGGTATTTTCAATGATACACTGCATATTACGTTATATCATAAGGTATTTTCAATGGTACACTGCATATTACGTTATATTATAAGGTATTTTCAATGATACACTGCATATTACTTTATATTATAAGGTATTTTCAATGATACACTGCATATTACGTTATATTACAAGGCATTTTCAATGGTACACTGCATATTACGTTATATTATAAGGCATTTTCAATGATACACTGCATATTGCGTTATATTATAAGGTATTTTCAATGATACACTGCATATTACGTTATATTATAAGGTATTGTAAATGATGGACTGCATATTACGTTATATTATAAGGTATTGTCAATGATAGACTGCATATTACATTATATCATAAGGTATTTTCAATGATACACTGCATATTACGTCATATTATAGGGTATTTTCAATGATACACTGCATATTACGTTATATTATAAGGTATTTTCAATGTTACACTGCATATTACGTTATATTATAAGGTATTTTCAATGATACACAGCATATTACGTTATATTACAAGGCATTTTCAATGATAGACTGCAAATATTACGTTATATTATAAGGTATTTTGAACGATACACTGCATATTAGATTATATTATAAGGCATTTTCAATGATACACTGCGTATTACGTTATATTACAAGGTATTTTCAATGATACACTGCATATTACGTTATATTACAAGGCATTTTCAATGGTACACTGCATATTACGTTATATTATAAGGTATTTTCAATGATACACTGCATATTACTTTATATTATAAGGTATTTTCAATGATACACTGCATATTACGTTATATTACAAGGCATTTTCAATGATAGACTGCAAATATTACGTTATATTATAAGGTATTTTGAACGATACAATGCATATTAGATTATATTATAAGGTATTTTCAAAGATACACTGCATATTGCGTTATATTATAAGGTATTTTCAATGATACACTGCATATTACGTTATATCATAAGGTATTTTCAATGGTACACTGCATATTACGTTATATTATAAGGTATTTTCAATGATACACTGCATATTACGTTATATTACAAGGCATTTTCAATGATACACTGCATATTACGTTACATTACAAGACATTTTGAATGATAGACTGCAAATTGAAAATACCTTATAATATAATCTAATATGCAGTGTATTGTTCAAAACACCTTATAATATAACGTAATATTTGCAGTCTATCATTCAAAATGTCTTGTAATGTAACGTAATATGCAGTGTATCATTGAAAATACCTTATAATATAATCTAATATGCAGTGTATCGTTCAAAATACCTTATAATATAACGTAATATTTGCAGTCTATCATTGAAAATGCCTTGTAATATAACGTAATATGCTGTGTATCATTGAAAATACCTTATAATATAACGTAATATGCAGTGTAACATTGAAAATACCTTATAATATAACGTAATATGCAGTGTATCATTGAAAATACCTTATAATATGACGTAATATGCAGTGTATCATTGAAAATACCTTATGATATAACGTAATATTTGCAATCTATCATTGAAAATGCCTTATAATATAACGCAATATGCAGTGTATTATTGAAAATACGTTATAATATAACGTAATACCCAGTGTATCATTGAAAATACCTTATAATATAACGCAATATGCAGTGTATCATTGAAAATACCTCATAATATAATCTAATATGCAGTGTATCATTGAAAATACCTTATAATATGACGTAATATGCAGTGTATCATTGAAAATACCTTATGATATAACGTAATATTTGCAATCTATCATTGAAAATGCCTTATAATATAACGCAATATGCAGTGTATTATTGAAAATACGTTATAATATAACGTAATACCCAGTGTATCATTGAAAATACCTTATAATATAACGCAATATGCAGTGTATCATTGAAAATACCTCATAATATAATCTAATATGCAGTGTATCGTTCAAAATACCTTATAATATAACGTAATATGCAGTCTATCATTGACAATACCTTATAATATAACGTAATATGCAGTGTATCATTGAAAATACCTTATAATATAACGCAATATGCAGTGTATCATTGAAAATGCCTTATAATATAACGTAATATGCAGTGTACCATTGAAAATGCCTTGTAATATAACGTAATATGCAGTGTATCATTGAAAATACCTTATAATATAAAGTAATATGCAGTGTATCATTGAAAATACCTTATAATATAACGTAATATGCAGTGTATCATTGAAAATACCTTATGATATAACGTAATATGCAGTGTATCATTGAAAATACCTTATGATATAACGTAATATGCAGTGTATCATTGAAAATACCTTATAATATAACGCAATATGCAGTGTATCATTGAAAATACCTTATAATATAATCTAATATGCAGTGTATCGTTCAAAATACCTTATAATATAACGTAATATTTGCAGTCTATCATTGAAAATGTCTTGTAATGTAACGTAATATGCAGTGTATCATTGAAAATACCTTATAATATAATCTAATATGCAGTGTATCGTTCAAAATACCTTACAATATAACGTAATATTTGCAGTCTATCATTGAAAATGCCTTGTAATATAACGTAATATGCTGTGTATCATTGAAAATACCTTATAATATAACGTAATATGCAGTGTAACATTGAAAATACCTTATAATATAACGTAATATGCAGTGTATCATTGAAAATACCCTATAATATGACGTAATATGCAGTGTATCATTGAAAATACCTTATGATATAATGTAATATGCAGTCTATCATTGACAATACCTTATAATATAACGTAATATGCAGTCCATCATTTACAATACCTTATAATATAACGTAATATGCAGTGTATCATTGAAAATACCTTATAATATAACGCAATATGCAGTGTATCATTGAAAATGCCTTATAATATAACGTAATATGCAGTGTACCATTGAAAATGCCTTGTAATATAACGTAATATGCAGTGTATCATTGAAAATACCTTATAATATAAAGTAATATGCAGTGTATCATTGAATATACCTTATAATATAACGTAATATGCAGTGTACCATTGAAAATACCTTATGATATAACGTAATATGCAGTGTATCATTGAAAATACCTTATGATATAATGTAATATGCAGTCTATCATTGACAATACCTTATAATATAACGTAATATGCAGTCCATCATTAACATACCTTATAATATAACGTAATATGCAGTGTAACATTGAAAATACCTTATAATATAACGTAATATGCAGTGTATTATTGAAAATACGTTATAATATAACGTAATACGCAGTGTATCATTGAAAATACCTTATAATATAACGCAATATGCAGTGTATCATTGAAAATACCTTATAATATAATCTAATATGCAGTGTATTGTTCAAAACACCTTATAATATAACGTAATATTTGCAGTCTATCATTCAAAATGTCTTGTAATGTAACGTAATATGCAGTGTATCATTGAAAATACCTTATAATATAATCTAATATGCAGTGTATCGTTCAAAATACCTTATAATATAACGTAATATTTGCAGTCTATCATTGAAAATGCCTTGTAATATAACGTAATATGCTGTGTATCATTGAAAATGCCTTGTAATATAACGTAATATGCAGTGTATCATTGAAAATACCTTATAATATAAAGTAATATGCAGTGTATCATTGAAAATACCTTATAATATAACGTAATATGCAGTGTACCATTGAAAATACCTTATGATATAACGTAATATGCAGTGTATCATTGAAAATACCTTATGATATAATGTAATATGCAGTCTATCATTGACAATACCTTATAATATAACGTAATATGCAGTCCATCATTAACATACCTTATAATATAACGTAATATGCAGTGTAACATTGAAAATACCTTATAATATAACGTAATATGCAGTGTATTATTGAAAATACGTTATAATATAACGTAATACGCAGTGTATCATTGAAAATACCTTATAAGCATATTACGATATATTATGAGGTATTTTCAATGATACACTGCATATTACGTTATATTATAAGGTATTTTCAATGATACACTGCATATTACGTTATATTATGAGGTATTTTCAATGATACACTGCATATTACGTTATATCATAAGGTATTTTTAATGATACACTGCATATTACGTTATATTATAAGGTATTTTCAAAGATACACTACAAATAACGATATATTATAAGGTATTTTCAATGATACACTGCATATTACGTTATATTATAAGGTATTTTCATTGATAGACTAGAATTACCATATATTCTATGGTATTTTCAATGATACACTGCATATTACGTTATATTATAAGGTATTTTCAATGATACACTGCATATTACGTTATATTATGTGGTATTTTCAATGATACACTGCATATTACGTTATATTATAAGGTATTTTCAATGATACACTGCATATTACGTTATATTATAAGGTATTTTCAATGATACACTGCATATTACGTTATATTATGAGGTATTTTCAATGATACACTGCATATTACGTTATATTATGAGGTATTTTCAATGATACACTGCATATTACGTTATATTATAAGGTATTTTCAATGATACACTACAAATTACGTTATATCATAAGGTATTTTCAATGATACACTGCATATTACGTTATATTATAAGGTATTTTCAATGATACACTGCATATTACATTATATTATAAGGTATTTTCAATGATAAACTACTATATATTATAAAGTATTTTCAATGATAAACTACTATATATTATGAGGTATTTTCAATGATACACTACAAATTACGTTATATCATAAGGTATTTTCAATGATACACTGCATATTACGTTATATTATAAGGTATTTTCAATGATACGCTGCATATTACGTTATATTATAAGGTATTTTCAATGATACACTGCATATTACGTTATATTATGAGGTATTTTCAATGATACGCTGCATATTACGTTATATTATAAGGTATTTTCAATGATACACTGCATATTACGTTATATTATGAGGTATTTTCAATTATACACTGCATATTACGTTATATTATAAGGTATTTTCAATGATACACTGCATATTACGTTATATTATAAGGTATTTTGAATGATACACTGCATATTACGTTATATTATAAGGTATTTTCATTGGTAGACTAGAATTACCGTATATTCTAAGGTATTTTCAAAGATACACTACAAATAACGATATATTATAAGGTATTTTCAATGATACACTGCATATTACGTTATATTATAAGGTATTTTCATTGGTAGACTAGAATTACCATATATTCTAAGGTATTTTCAAAGATACACTACAAATAACGATATATTATAAGGTATTTTCAATGATACACTGCATATTACGTTATATCATAAGGTATTTTCAATGATACACTGCATATTACGTTATATTATAAGGTATTTTCAATGATACCATTCATATTACGTTATATTATAATTTATTTTCAATGATACGCTGCATATTACGTTATATTATAAGGTATTTTGAATGATACACTGCATATTACGTTATATTATAAGGTATTTTCATTGGTAGACTAGAATTACCGTATATTCTAAGGTATTT